>CM057053.1:28124953-28392453 GCA_029948455.1 Solanum rostratum
CCCAACATGCGCCACACTTCCTCTAGATAGCCTGTTGAGAGCATTGGCCACAACATTGGCCCTTGCTGGGATGATACAGAACACTCATGTCATAATCATTTAGGAGTTCGCACCACCTCCTTAGTCTTAAATTGAGATCCCTTTGGGTGAACACATATTGCAAACTCTTGTGCTCGGTGAATACATCAACATGAACCCCATACAAATAATGTCTCCAAATCTTAAGGGCAAACACTACCGCCACCAACTCAAGGTCGTGCATTGGGTAATTACGTTCATGAACCTTCAACTGCCTTGATGCATATGCTATATTATGTTGCATAAGTACACAACCCAACGCAATTCGCGAGGCATCACAATACACCACGAATCCCTTCAAGCCATTTGGTAAAGTCAAGATGGGAGCGGATGTAAGCCGATCCTTTAAAGTTTGTAAACTCGCTCGCATTTGTCCTACCATACAAACTTAGCCTTCTTTTGGGTCAACTAATGGAGATGTAATAGATGAGAACCCCTCAACAAACTTTCTATAATACCTAGCCAACCCTAGAAAACTTCGAATATCTGAAGGAGTCAATGGTCTGGGCCAGTTCTTCATGGCCTCGGTCTTCTTCGGATCTACCTTGATACTATCACCGGACACCACTTGACCAACGAAAGCCACTTCGCTCAACCAAAATTCACATTTGCTAAACTTGGCATATAACTTCTTCTCCCTCAAAGTTTGGAGGACCATCCTCAAGTGATCCCCGTGCTTCTGCTCACTTCAAAAGTAAATGATAATGTCGTCAATGAAGACCACCACAAAACTGTCAAGGAATGGCTTAAACACCAGATTCATTAGATCCATGAACACGGCCGGAGCATTGGTTAGGCAAAACGACATCACCACAAACTCAAAGTGCCCATACCTTATCCGAAAGGCTGTTTTGGGAATGTCACACTCCCTAACCTTCAATTGATGATACTCGTCACAAAGATCTATCTTTGAGAAATACGTAGCCCCTCGAAGCTGGTCAAACAAGTCGTCAATCCTAGGAAACATGTACTTATTCTTAACAGTCACCTTATTCATTTGCCTATAATCAATGCACATCCGAAGAGTCCCGTCCTTCTTTCTTAAAAATAACACTGGAGCACCCCACGGTGATATACAAGGCCGAATGAAACCTTTCTCCAACAAATCCTTTAGTTGCTCTTTTAATTCTTTCAACTCCGCTGGAGCCATATGATAAGGAGGAATAAAGATAAGCTGAGTATCCAGAAGAAGATCTATGCGGAAGTCTACCACTCTTTCAAGAGAAATGCCCGACAAGTCTTCGGGGAACACATCCGAAAACTCATCCACCACAGGGAAGGACTCAAGATTAGGCTCTTAGGACTCCATATCCTTGACCCTCACAATATGATAAAAGCACACCTTAGAGATCATTATCCGCACCTTGAGATTGGAAATAAACCAACTTTAACAGAGGAGTCAACACCCTTCCATTCAAGAACTGACTCACCGGGAGGTTGGAACTTAACCTTTCGAGTTCTACAATTTATAGAGGCATATGTTGCATGCAACCAATCCATCCCAAGAATCACGTCAAAGTCAAACATCTCAAGTTCCACAAGACCACATGAAAAAACTTTGTGCAACACAGAAACAGGGCAACCATGATAGACTCTACGTGCAACAATAGATTCACCCATGAAAGTATAAACTGAGAAAGGGTTCCTCAAAACCTTGGGACTCAAACCAAATTTAACAGCCAACAGAGGAGTCAAAAAAGTCAAATTTGCACCCGGATCAAGCAAAACATAAGCATCAAAATCAAAGACCTTTAACATACCCATCACGACATCTGGAGCTTCCTTGACATCTTGGTGGGCATGGAGTGCACAGAACTGTTTGCTCCTTGGGGAAACACCTTGGGGAGCTCTTTGTTGACCTTGCCCACCTGACCTTGACCTCTACGGGCATTCTTAGGACAATCAACAACCTTGTGATTTTTATCACCACACCCGTAGCAAAGACCCAATTCCCTCTAACACATTCCCGTGTGAGGCCTTCCGCACTTGTCACACAAAGGATACCCCTAACCGTCACCAATGGGTGCACTGGGAGGAGGTACTTGAGCATTATCGACCTGAGTACCAAAACCTTGGCCCTGCTATAAGTGACCGAAGCCACCACTTGGAGAACCAAAGAACCCACCATCAAAACGGGTGCTCTTGGGATCGTGAACCCTTCTTTACTTGAGTTTCTCCCCTTCGATCTGTTCTACATACACCATGAGTCTAGCAATATACATATCCTATATGAGCATAGCAGCACGATATTCCTTTACAAGCAAATCAGAGATACCTGAAACAAACTTGTGCATCCTTACATGGGGGTCAGCCATAAGTGACGGAGCATACTTGGAAAGCTTTGTGAATTTGAGGGCATAGTCCCTCACACTCATACCTCCTTGCTTGAGGTTGATAAACTCAGTCATCCTGGCTTCCCTAAGCTCAAGGGGAAAGAAGTGATCAAGGAACGCAAATCTGAACTCCTCCCAATTAATATCACCATTGGAAACCCTCTCTATAGACCATTGATCTTACCTCACCTGAGCCACATCTTTATGTTGGTAGGCAGCTAATTCAGCCTTTTCTTCAAAAGTGACACCCATGATCCTCAGTATCTTGGTAAGCTCATCAATGAACTCTTGAGCATCCTCATCAGCCTTTGACCCATGAACTCCGGAGGATTCATCCGGGTGAAATCCCGCATCCTAGAAGCAGGCGTAGGATCCCATGGTAGGTTAGCCTGCCATGTATAAAAGGCCACCACTTGGGAAAGCATGGAAAAGGCTGTATGGAACTCACCATTTGAGATGGATTTATCCATAGGCCCTTAAGGAGCCTGTTCCTCATTAGTCAGAGCCAACCTTGGTCGGAGGGGTCTTCCTTGAGGCATCTTCTGAAATGGAGCAACGACACTGTCAAGGTAAGGGAACCAAGTATACTAGCCATAGTATGACATAAGATATGAAGAAGTGAGGTGATTCCAAGAACGCTTCGTAGCCTCCCACCCATAGGCATAATGCACTTCACACCCATGAATGGGACTCTACTCGACGCGACATGTTGGACTCCGAGGACCATTTATAAACCTAGTGCTTTGATACAATCTTTTATCAGGACTCAGGACTAGCGCCTAGATGTGACACGATGAATGGGAACCTGAGAGTCCCCAAACAAGACTCAAGTGTCTAAATCCACATCATCGGTTCATGAAGGACATACAAACAGCAACACATAGTCCTAAGGGGCGGGAGAGTAGGACTCACGCTATGGGGGCAATATGGGGCTAGGGATTTCCATACCAAAATATGCATATATTCAAATACGAACTTCTCATAAATCAATCCAACAAATACATAAGCCAGATATCATGCATAACAAGCAGATTTCAAAAGAGTCTATATATTGTCCAACGAATGCCTCTAATCACGATGGAACGGGGGCCACGACAAGTTCCGGGCTCACCCTCAAATGAAAATGGAACTTGAAGATAGTAAAGGTAAAGAAGATGGCTTGTCCCTGGATAATGAGACTCATCACAAATACTCTTCTGAATTAGACTACTCGTCAAATGGTTGATACTCAAAGTGCTAGGCCCCTACATGGTAAAATCATGTAGGCATGGAGTATGCGTTAGTACGTTTGAATGTACTAAGTATGCGAACATGTAATGCATATGACATACCAAACCTGCATTCCAATGTTAGATTATAAGGGCACATAATATAGAAAGAATCATATATCCAGTGGAAATATATACGAGATACCATGAAATTTATGATGCATGAAATGCAACAATGCTCATATATAGTGGGACAAACTATAACCAAAAAATCAAATCCATGTGAGCTATTACATGAATTAGTCCGATAAAGACCTCCCATCAGTGGGAGAAGATTACTTGCCAAAGGTAATCTACCTTACCCCTTACGACAACAATTTTCGGTGGATGGTCACCTTCCTTACGACCACGCTTTTCAGAAGGATTTTACATAATCATATCATATCATATCATATCATATCATATCATATCATATCATAAATATAATAAACGAATAACTATTTCTTACAACCTGATCTTTTTGGTAATGGCTAACGTTCCTATGTTGGCACATAGTTCAAGAAAAGGGAGAGGGCCCTTGGGGATATCCTTGATGCCCCCAATCCATCGGTCCTAAGTTAATAACATCCCACATGAGTACTTATACATATACGTGCTTTCAAGAGATACAATTCTCACTTCAGACCATTCAATGCACATTTAGGCTCAAATGCCAAATCACGAATCATAATCATAATGCTCATGCAAGGAATAACTCATCTACATATACGAAATGGTGTAAGCACCCAAAATGCTCAAAGAGCCATAATCATTGACATATATGTGGTCACATTCTTGTCATAACCAATGCCTTACAAAAATCATATCATAATCATTTTATAAAACATAATTGGGCTTAACCCACTTCATAATTTCCATATAAACCATTGCTCATGAGTGTAATGCAATGCATGATGTGAGGATGGCATCGGTAACATAGATTCAAGTTAAAATCAACATCATAATATGAAATTGAATAAATCCATAATGAAATCAACATCTAAATCATAGTATAAGTCACCCATGCATAAATAAATTTTAAAGGAGATCCATGATCATAACTTCATAACTCAATGTACATAATCATAATAGTGTTCAAAGTGATTTGAAATTATAGGTAGATTACAACCCATGCATCAATTGGATTTAATAAAATCAAATAATGAAAACTCACATTTAAAGTAAACTAAACTCATGTAATCAATTGAAAGATTTTTGGGTTTTTTTGGTTGGAAGGGACCAAGAATCAATCCCACGTACCTTGATTGAGGAGCTGAATTTGGGGAAAGACTTAGCTTGATTATGAACTTCAATTAACCCTAGCTTTGAATCTTGAGAGGGGAGAGTAGAGAGTATTTGGGAGGTGATCTTATGATGGGTAGAAGGTTTTAGGAGAATGAATTAAGATGGGAGGGATATCAGTTAAATTAGGGGTTTAGGATAGGTAAAAAGTCATAATTCATAATTAAAATAAATCGAAATTACATAAACTCCATTAATGAAACGGGCAAAAATTGGAACTGTTAGGTCCATACGGTCTTCTACACGGTCCGTGAGTCATCACACAGACCGTGAACAGTGCCTATGACCCATCACTTAGATAATTTGACAGAGCCAATGCTGGGAATTTGTTCGAGGCTAAAGGGTACCACACAGAAGACTTCACGGCTCATGTGACGCTACATGGGTTATGACATGGACCGTGTGATAGTACTTGAAATAATTTTTGCATGACAAAGTTACGAGACGGTACTTTCATACTTAGAAAAATTTTACGTAGCGAGTTACACGGAGGGCCACATGGCCCGTGACTCATCACATGGACTGTGTGAGTGGCTGTGTGCCCTTAGTTGGCTTGAAATTTCCCCTATCTTAAGTTCCCCTATCGTGAGCTAGATTAAGTGTCCCTCCATGGGAGGCCACACGATCCGTGTGGCTTACCATGGCCCATATGGGCCTTTCGTGGAGCGATGCGTGGCTGTTTTGTTCGGGACAGTACCAAGAGTTCTGGTAAAGCCGCTAAAAAAATCTGGGTCCTTATAGATAGTAGGGTCTGTCCTTAAAGCTGGAGGACTTACCCAATCTAGAACGTGGAAATATCTGGATCTAGCCACTAGGTTGGACAATAGGATCACCTGCTCTTACATTATGATACAATGCAGTCATAGAGTATGCATTAGTACACTTGAATGTACTAAGTATGCAGACATGCAATAGGATAAACATAATGAAACTTGCACTTCAGGAGTTAGAATAAATGACATGATAATAAGGAATGTGAAATAAGGAGAGTGAACCATAAAATCTTTATGTTGCATGAATGCCATTACATAATTACATGAAGAGATACAATCATGATTAACATTTGAGAACGTACAAACCATCATGTTGAGGCTTGGTGTAACCTCTTCCTTACAGGACCCATCCCATTATGGAGAGAGAGAGAGCGCGCGCTATTTAGTATACCTTATGGGACCCATCTCATTTTGGATACTTGCATATGTGTCACCTTATGGGATCTATCCCATTTCAGAGTTTCACATGAATGTCACCTTACGGGCTTGCCAATTTTGGAGACTCACATTCCAAAGATCATCAAAAGCCATCATAATTTCATCATCATGCATGTAGGGCATTATAATCCAATTTCATAATTCAATCATGATTGCATATATAGGAATAACTTATTCATAACTTATACATGACAATGTGCCGCACTCATATTTGAAGTCACATCACAAACACATTCATGTAATTCATATTCATGTAGAAATCATTCTCATACCACCATCAAATTATGCCATGAAAGTACTCAACTCAAATCATACTCATATTCATAGATTTATGCTCAACTCATGTTCATATTTACCAATTCAAGTTCATTAACATAGACCCATACTCAATTCGTACTCACATTGTAACTACATTCATGTTCATAATCTAATTCTCATATAGAAGTCTAGCTCATGCATGTTCATGACATGAGGAGAGAAAGTAAAGCATAGATACATGGAATTCAATATTAAAACACGATATTAGGATGAAAGCATGCTTGATTCTTAAAGAAATAAACATTTACATCATAGTTGAATTTACCCATCATGAATCCTTATTATCAAGGGACATGTATGTTCAAATCTCTTGAAAATCATATAAATCATTAGAATAAGAAGTAATTCATGCTTAGATTATCATTTGAGAATAACTCATAACATAATTTTAACAATTTAAAATCAAATCATGAAAATCAACCTTGAATCTCACTTGAAGATTCATGCTTAGATTATCATTTGAAAATAACCCATAACATAATTTTAACAATTTAAAACCAAATCATAAAAATCAACCTTGAATCTCACTTGAAGTTCATGAAAATTAAGTATAGAATTCGAATTTCATGATGGAAAGGAAGTCATGAATGAAACCACACATACTTTGATCAAATAAACAAGTTTGAGGAGGATTAATATTGATCTTAGAGGCCCAATAGAAACCTAGCTTGAGTTTTTAGCTTGACTTGAGTTTAGGAAGTATGGAGTGTTTTTGGAAGGTAGATTTGAAACTGTGTTTAAGTCATGCATGGAATATTATGAGAGGCATAGGGAATGACTTATAAGTGTAAAAGAGTGCATAAAAGTCCTAAAAGACCAAGGGATGGTTCGAAATTACCAAAATGACCCCATTTAAAATGGGGACAAAACTGTTAAGGGCGTATTATACGAAACTCCCTACTGGCCGTGGTGTGCACCATGAGCCGTGTAGGGGTCCATAGTGTAAAACTTGGACCAAACAATGGTGGTTTAAATGAAAGGTTTCCTCTACAAGATCCTTCATAGCCCGTGGTGGGCACCATGATCTACGGAGGGTTTCATGGTGGAACCCTTCTCTTGAAACCCTCTAGGCAACCATGGAGTCAATCATGAAATCACTAAATCCATGTTAGAAACATCATTCAAATCTTTCTAGTGCACATGCGTGCATGTCATGACATGAAGACATAGAAACGAAGAAATTTGGACCATTTGACTAAAAATAACCTTGTACCTTAGGCTTGAGTAGATTGGAATAGATAGGGGTATCACTTCATCATATACCATTCGACTTCCCATGTAGCACTCTCAACATATTGGTTCCTCCAAAGGACTTTAATCGAAGCGATGTCCTTGTTATGAAGCCTCGTCACTTGCCTATGCAAAATATCAACCAACACCTCTTCATAGATCAAGTTCTCTTCAACACAACACCTTCCAAAGGCACAATCATACTAGGATCACCAACCAACTTCCTCAACATGGACATATGGAACACCAGATGGATGGAACTCATATCTGAAGGCAAATCCAATCTATAAGCCATATTGTCAATCTGCTTAACAATCTCATAAGGGCCTACATACCGGGGACTCAAATTGCCCTTTTTACCTAAAAATATTACACTCTTCATGGGTGCAATCTTCATATACACCCGCTCACCAACATGGAATACAAGATCCCTTCTTCTAACATCTGAATAGGACTTTTGACGACTTTGATCCATTTTCAACCTTTCCTAAATCAACTATACCTTCTCCATAGCCTCTAACACCAAATCGGAGCCAATCAATGTCATCTCACTATTTCAAACCATCCTACCAGAGATCTACATCTCTTCCTATATAAGGCCTCAAATAGTGCCATTCCAATTCTAGCATTATAACTGTTGCTGTAGGCAAACTCAATAAGTGATAGATGATCATCCAATTTCCTTTGAATTTCAACACACAAGGCCTCAACTTGTGTACCAAAGTTTGATTTGTCCTCTTGTTTTATCCATCAATTTAAGGATAGAAAGTGGTACTCAACTTTTATAAGGACCTGGACTTTGTATGACCTTATTGGTGCTGAAACATTAGTTGTGGAAAGTTTTTGACCAAGGTGACACCTTATGGGAACCTCCATAGGCCGTGTGTCTCACCACGAGCTGTGTGGAGGGGCCTTAAGGTTCCCCTTGGCCCCTTAAAGTGCCCCTTGGCCTTGTGTATATAGTGTTGGCCTTAACTTTGGAGTTCAAGACTAAGGTTCACACCACAAGAACCCCACATGATCCGTGTGGCACTTTATGGACCATGTAATGGCTTGTGTGAATAACCTTGGCGTTGAAAACCATATCTTTTGCCAAGGCTTATACCACATGAACCTCTCACGGACCGTATAACCCCTTCACAGTCCATATGGGCCTTCGTATGGGCGTTGGTGTGAAAATTTTCTAAGTGTGGAATCACCGTCTCAGGACTTCACCAATGAAAGTTTTGTCTAAGTATGGCACCACGGAAGGGCACCCGGTTCGTGTGCATTGGTATGGACTATGAGGCTTCTATACTAGACACGTGGCAACATTTTTTATTCTTTATGGTATTCTCGTAATTATGGATATTCCTAAGGATCTTTTGTGAATTTCTATGCTATCTTATGACATTCAAATGACCTATACTCTTCTTCTCTCATTCATATTCATTCAACACTTAGAATCTGTTCAAGCTCACTCTTAAAAACTCCAGTCAAGAACTCTAGTGAAGGCTCATCTTGGGGATTAAGGAAAGACTCTCTTCTTCATCAAATTTTTCTTGTTTCTTCTCGGTGAACTAATGTATGTGGGATTGATTCGTGGTCCCTTTAAACCATGAAGACCCAAACTCTTTTACTTTGAATTTTATGAAATTGAGCTTACTTTAATTATGCGTTTTTAAGATTACTGTTTATTTGTTTCAATTGAGATATGGGCTATGTTTTATAGTTGATTTTAAAGTGATTTAAGCCCTAGTATTATGAATTTCATAGACTTTATAAAGATTTGAATGTCCATGTCTCCTTTAAAGTTTGATTTAGGCATGGGCAATCCAAATTATAATTTGAATATGAATTTTACTTATGAATTTACTTTAATTTCATATTGTATTATTATTTAAGATTGAATCTCTATTGCCCATGCTATTCCATCTCATTCATGGCATATTCATGTATGAACTATGTTTTTCATAAAGTTTATGATGTGGGCTAAGTCTTAATTATGATGATGATTATGTTTTCAAAGTAAGGTATGGGTATGACAAGAATGTGATCATATAATGTCTATGTTATGGATCTTTGAGAAAGTGATGGGTGTTTTACACCAAATGTATATGTATGAATGAGCATAGAATTGAGGTTGGAGGCATGTAGGACTATTACCAAGGGTCCTTACTCCTTTCTCATATCTATGTGCTTAAGCTAGCCCTATGCATGAATGTATGACATGAAGTATGATTTGGATTTTTAACCTAAGCATGAATGAGTGTGAAATGTGATTTGGCCTTTAGTCCTATGTATGCATCTAAATGATTTGAAAGACTTACATCTCTCTTACAAGCACATATATATATACGTATTCCCGTAGGATGACCTCCTAGAACTGATGGGATTGGAGGCGGGGGCTATCCCCAAGGGTGCGTACTCTTTTTCCTTGAACTATGTGCCTAACATAGGTTATGTTTATGCCCTTTTATAGATGATGAATGTTAATAGATCTACCTTTGGCAAGTAGACCACATCTTTATCTGACATGGGGAAGGCGATGAAGTTCTAAGTTATAGTTTACTTGGTCTTATGTCAATTATGGTCCCATCCCCTTATATGCAAAGTATTTTCACATTCATGCATCATGCACTTCATGGCATATTGACATTTATTGTTTCTTATATACTTCTTTCTATATATGTGCCCTTGTAATCTAACATTGAATGCAACTTTAATGAGTTCATATGGATTGCATGCCCCCATACTTAGTACATTCAAATGTACTAACACATACTTTTTTCCTATGATCTAACAATGTAGGAATCGAAGACTATATACTCCACTGTTTGACGGCTAGTTGGATGAGAAAGTTGTTATAGTGAGCCCTATCTTTCAAGGAGATGGCACCATCCATCTACCTTAAGTTGCTTTCATTTATGCTACTCAATATGTCTTGGCCCTTATCCTATCTTATGACTAGAGGCAATGTTAGACATCTTATAGACTCTCTACAGATATATATGTATGTTATGCTACTCGGTGATTATGGTTATGGCTATCTATTGGATATGATTATCATAATGTGATTATGTTATGATATGGAAATGTGGATGATCCTAAGTCCCGTTTTGTCCCCGTAGAGTGAGTCATACTTACTTGCCCCTTAGTCTTTATATGCTATGTGTCATGTGAATCCATGCAGATCCCTATCCCTATAATGTCCCCATAACGTGAGTCATACTTTCTCTTCCCTTAGATATATGTGTTTACTTTATTTTACGCTCCCAAACCGATGATGTGAATATGGATACTATGAGGCTTGTTTGGGGACTCTTGACTTCCCATTCGCGATGTCACTCCTAATTCCTAGGTCCCGATCATGAAAAGCTTATTATCAGAGAAATAGATTTATAAATAATCCTCGAAGTCTAACATACTGCGTCGAGTAGAGTCTTGTTCATGGGTGTAAAGTACACCATACCTATGAGTGTGAGGGTATTATGGCATTCAAGAAATTGTCTCACTTCTTCATGTCTTATGTCGTGCTTTGGGATGTGTATTAAAGATTTCCTAATTTTGATGATTTCCTTGCTACATTACAGAAGATGACTCCATGAAAAGCTCCCCTACCAAGACAGGCCCCAGTTAATGGGGACTAAGTTCCTCAAGGGCCTATGGAAGAGCCGATCACTAATGGTGAATTTCATACTTCTATTGCTAATCTTCTTCCCCATGATCCTACTCTGGCTGCTAGAGTGAGAAATTTTACCCGGATAAATCCTATGGAGTTCTATGGATCAAAAGTTGATGAGGATGCCGAAGAGTTCATTGATGAGCTCTCTAAGGTGTTGACTATTATGGGAGTGATTTCTATGGAGAAGGCTGAGATAGCTTCTTATCAATTGAAGGATGTGGCTCAAGTGTGGAACACTCAATGGCTGATGGAGAGTGTTTATGGTAATGGTGTTAATTGGGAGGAGTTTAAATTTGCATTTCTGGATCCTTTCTTCCCTCTTGAACTAAGGGAAGCTAAGATGCTAGAATTTATGAACCTTAAACAGGGTGGTATAAGTGTGAGGGACTATGCTCTCAAGTTCACAAAGCTCTCCAAGTATACTTCTATGCTTATGGATGACCCCCGTGCAAAAATGCACAAGTTTATTTTCTGGGATCTCTGATTTAGTGATGAAAGAATATCGTTCAACTATGCTTATTAGGGATATGGACATCTGTAGGCACATGGCATATTCTGAAAAAATTGAAGGAGAAAATCTCAAGGAGAAGAGGGTGAAACATTCTAAGAGGGCCCATTATAATAGTGTGTTCTACAACTCCAAGGGTGATGGTTATGGTTGCTTTCAACAAGGACAAGGTTCTAATGTAAGGTTTTCCAATACTAGGAGGATGCCTCCTCCTAGGGCATAGGTTGAAGGTGGACCCTTGCCTCCACGATATGACAAGTGTGGAATAATGCACCACGAGAAATGCCTATGGGGTTCGGGTGCTTGCTTTGGTGTGGTGAGATGGGTCACAAGCTTACTGATTACCCAAAGACACCAAATGTTCGCTCAAGGTAATCAAGTCCAACCAAGAGTTCCTCAAGGTGGTACCCTCAAAAATAGCAGATTCTATGCTTTGCATGCTCGACAGGAAGTAGAGGAAGCCCCAGAAGTATGTGACTGGTATGTTGAAAGTCTTTGATTTGATGTCTATGCTTTGCTTGATCTGGGTGCAAATTTATCTTTCGTGACTCCTATTTTGGCTGTTAAGTTTGGTTTGAGCCCTAAAATATTGATAGAGCCCTTTTCGGTCTATGCTCCAGTGGGTGACTCTATTGTTGCTTGAAGAGTCTATCGGGGTTGTCCTGTTTCTGTGTTGCATAAAGTCTTTCCGTGTGATCTTGTGGAATGAGATGTTTGATTTTGATGTTATTCTCAGGATGGATTAGTTGCATGCTTTATATGTCTCCATAGATTGTAGAACCTAGAAGGTAAAGTTATAATTTTCGTGCGAGTCTGTTCTTGAATAGAAGGGTAGTGACTCCGCTATTAAGGGTCGATTTATTTCCTACCACAAGGCCCGAAAGATGACTTCAAAGGGGTGTATTTATCATATTGTGAGGGTTAAAGGTATAGAATCCGAGTCACTTACTCTCGAATCAGTTCTGGTGGTTAATGAGTTTCTGGATGTTTTTCTCGAAGATTTTCCCAATATTCCTTCCGAAAGGAAAGTAGACTCTTACATAGACCTTCTCCCGGATACTCAACCTATCTATACTCTTCATCATATGGCATCGGTGGAGTTGAAAGATTTGAAGGATCAATCGAAAGACTTGTTGGAGAGAGGCTTCATTAGGCCAAGTATATCACCATGGGGCACTTCAGTATTATTTGTAAGAAAGAAAGATGGGTCTCTTCGGATGTGTGTTGATTATAGGCAATTGAATAAGGTAACCATCAAGAATAAATACCCGTTGCCAAGGATCGACGACTTGTTTGATCAACTTCAAGGGGCCACCCATTTCTCAAAGATTGACCTCCATTTCGGTTATCATCAATTGAAGGTTAGGGAGTATGACATTCCCAAAATGGATTTTCAGACGAGATATGGGCATCTTGAATTTGTGGTAATGTTGTTTGGTTTGATTAATGCACCGGCCGTGTTTATGGATCTTATGAATCGGGTGTTCAATCCATTCCTTTATAGTTTTGCGGTTGTTTTCATCGATGATATTCTTATTTATTCCCGAAGTGAGCGGCAACATATTGATCATTTAAGTTAAGTTCTTCAGACCTTGAGGGAAAAGCAATTGTATGCTAAGTACAACAAATGTGAGTTTTGGTTGGGTGAAGTGGCTTTTCTTTGTCATGTGGTGTCTGATGATGGTATTAAGTTGACCTAAAGAAGATTGAAGCCATGAAGAATTGACCTAGACCATTGACTCCTTTGGACATTCAAAGTTTTCTTGGGTTGGCCGGTTATTATAGGAGATTTGTGGAAGGTTTCTCATCTATTGCATCTCTATTGACCAAATTAACTCAAAAGAAGGCCAAGTTTGTATGGTTAGATGAATATGAGAAGAGTTTTTAGACTTTGAATGAACAACTTACATCAGCTCCTCTTTTGACTCTACCGGATGGCTTGGATCGATTTGTGGTATATTTTGATGCTTCTCGGATTGGGTTGGGTTGGGTGCTTATGCAATATGGTAAGGTGATAGCTTATGTATCAAAGCAATTGAAGGTGCTTGGGCGTAATTACCTAACTCATGATCTTGAGTTAGCGGCGAAGGTATTTGCTTTGAAGATTTAGAGACATTATTTGTATGGAGTTCATGTTAATATTTTCACTGATCATAAGAGTTTGCAATATGTGTTCACTCAAAGGGATCTTAACTTGAGGCAAAGGACATTGTTGGAACTCCTTAAGGACTACGACATGAGTGTTCAATATCATCACGACAAGGTAAATATTGTAGCCGATGCTCTTAGTAGACTATCTATGGGGAGTGTAGCTCATTTTGATGAAGGAAAGAAGGAGTTGGTATAAGATGTTTGCCAATTACTTAGGTTGAGTGTTAGATTGGCTGACTCTAATGATGGTGGTATTTATGTTCAGAATGGGGCTAAATCTTCTGTGGTTGTTCATGTAAACTCTAAACAATATTTACACCCATCATTGATTGAGTTAAAGAAGTTGGTTGCAAAAAAGAAGATAGGGTTTTTCTCCCAAGGGGGAGATGGTGTGCTTCGGTATCCAGATCGGTTATGTGTTCCGGATGTTGATGACCTAAGGAGGGTGATCATAAGTGAAGCCCATAACTCTAAATATTCTATTCACCTAGGATCTATCGAAGTGTATTGGGACTTGAGCAAAGTGTATTGGTTGCATGGTATGAAGAAAGATATAGGCAAATTTGTATTCGAATGTCCTAACTGTCAACAAGTGAAGGTAGGGCATCAAAGGCTCGGTGGTTTGGCTCAAGATATTGAGATTTCTACTTGGAAGTGGAAAGATTTGAACATGGATTTGTGGTTGGGTTCCCTCAGACCTGAAAGCATTTTGATTCGATTTGGGGTATTGTTGATCGGATGAATAAATCAACTTATTCCCTACTGATTAAGATTACCTTCAATGCTGAAGATTATGCAAAGTTGTATATCTAAGAGTTGGTAAGGTTGCATGGTGTGCCTAGGCCTATCATATCAGATCGTGGAACCCAATTTACTTCTCACATTTGGAGATCATTTCAAAGAGGACTTGGTACTAAGCTGAAGCTAAGTACTGCCTTTCATCCTCAAATCGATAGGCAAGCCGAGAGGACAATTCAAACTTTGGAGGAAATGTTGAGGTCTTGTATGTTTGAATTCAAGGGTAATTGGGATGACCATCTACCACTCCTTGAGTTTACTTATAATAATAACTTCCATGTTAGCATTGATATGGGTCCGTTTGAGGCTTTGTATAGTAGGAGATGTAGGTCTCCGCTGGGGTGGTTTGAGTTGGGGGAGATGGATTTGAATGGACCAGATGTGGTGTTGGAGGCTATGGAGAAGGTGAAGTTGATAAGGGAAAGGTTGAAGATGGCGCAAAGTTGCCAAAAGTATTATTCAGGTGTTAGGAAGACGGATCTAGAATTTCATGTTGGAGTTAGGTGTATAAGAAGATCTCACCCATGAAGGGTATAATGTATTTTGGTAAGAAGGGCAAGTTAAGTCCCCCGTATCTAGGTCCTTATGAGGGTGTTTAGTGGATTGGGATTGTGGCTTATAGGTTGGATCTGCCTCTAGATTTGAGTTCTATTCACCTGGTTTTCCATGTCTCTATTTTGAGGAAATTGATTGGTGATCCTAGTACCATTGTGCCTGTGGAAGGTGTTGAGGTTGAGGAGAATTTGTCTTATGAGGAAGCCCCAGTTGAGATTTTGGATAGGCAAGTGAAATGGATTCGTAATAAAGATGTGGCTTCGGCTAAGGTTCTTTGGAGAAATCAACATGTGGAGAGTGCTAAATGGGAGGTGGAGTTGGACATGATGAAATGACATCCCCATCTTTTCCAATCTACTCAAGCCTAATGTATTAGGTTCTTTCTATTACAAGTGGTCCTAAATTTTCCACTCTTGTGTTTCATGACATGACATGCTTGATTTAAAGATGTTTTGAATGATTTAAAGATGTTTTGAATGATTTAAAGATGTTTTGACATGAGTTTAATGACTTTATGATTTTCAAGTGATGAAAAATGCAGTGTACCTTGTGTTTGGATGTTTTATGTTCTAAGTGAAGCCTTTCAAGCCTTGTTGTAGCATATTCGAGGATGAATCTTCCCAAGGGGGAGATGATGTAAGGAGCCGGACTTTGTATGACCTTAATGGTGCTTGGAAATTGGTTCCAAAAAGTTTTTGACCAAGATGACACCTTATGGGCACCTCCACAGGATGTGTGGCTCACCACGAGCCGTGTGAAGGGGCCTTGTGGTGGCCCTTGGCCTTCTGTGTAGAGTGTTGGCCTTAACTTTTGAGTTCAAGACTAAGGTTCACACCACAATAACACCACATGGTCCGTGTGGCACTTTATGGACTGTGTGGTGGCTTATGTGAGTGGACTTGGCGTTGAAAATCACATTTTTGGCAAAGGCTTATACTGCATGAACCTCTCACGAACAATATAACCCCTTCACAGTTCGAATAGGCCTCCGTATAGGCGTTGATTTTAAAATTTTCGAAGTATGGAATCACCGTCTTAGAACTTCATCAGTGAAACTTTTGTCTAAGTATGGAACCACGAAAGGGCACACGGTCCATGTGCCTTGGTACGGACCATGAGGCTTCTATACTGGACCCCTGGTATCATTTTTTATTCCATTTCATTAATGCATTCTCATAATTATGGCTAATCCTAAGGGTCTGTTGTGACTTTCTATGCTCTCCTAAGACATTCAAATGACCTATACTCCTCTTCTCTCATTCAAATTCATTCAACACTTGGAATCTATTCAAGATCACTCTTACGAACTCCTCTCGAGAACTCTAGTGAAGGCTTAGCTTTGGGATTAAGGAAAGGCTTTCTTCTTCGTCAAATTCTTCTTGTTTCTTCTTGGTGAACTAAGGTATGTGGGATTGATTCATGGTCCCTTTCAACCATGAAGACCCAAACTCTTTTACTTTGATTTTCATGAAATTGAGCTTACTTTAATTTTAGGTTTTTGAGATTATTGTTTGTTTGATTCAATTGAGATATGGGCTATGTTTTATAGTTGATTTTAAAGTGATTTGAGACTAATATGATGAATTGCATTGCAGTTATAAAGATTTGGATGTGCATGTCCCCTTTAAAGTTTTATTTAGGTATGGGTAATCTAAATTATGATTTGAATATGAATTTTACTTATGGATTAGTTGAATTTCATATGTATTGTTGATTTAAGATTGAATCTCTATTGGCCATGCTATTATCATCTCATTCATGGCTTGTGCATGCATGAACTATGGTTTTCATGAAGTTTATGATGTGGGCGAAGTCCCAATTATAATGATGATTATGTTTTCATAGTAAAGTATGAGTATGACACGAATATGATTACATAATGTCTATGTTATGGCTCTTTGAGTAAATGATGGGTGTTTTACACAAAATGTATATGTATGAAGGAGCATAGAATTGAGGTTAGAGACAAGGAGGGCTATCCCCAAGAGTCCTTACTCCTTTGTCATATCTATGTGCTTAAATGATCTATTCCTATGCATAAAAGTATGACATGAAGTATGATTTGACATTTTAGCCTAAGTATGAATGAGTATGAAATGTTTTTTGGTTTTTAGGCGTAAGTATGCATGTAAACGAATTGAAAGACTTATGCCTCTTTTACAAGCACATATATGTATATGTATTCCTGTGGGATGATGACTTAGCACTGATGAGATTGGTGACAGGGCGGGCTATCCCTAAGGGTCCGTATTCCTTTCTCTTGAACTATGTGCCTAACATAGGTTATGTTTATGCCCCTTTATGGATGATGAATATTAATGGATCTACCTTTGGCAAGTAGGTAACCTTTTTATCCGTTATGATGAAGATGATTGAGTTCCAAGTTATACTTCACTTGGTCTTATATCGGTTATGGTCCCATCCCCTTATATGCAAAGTATTTTCACATTCATTTCATGCATCATGCACTTCATGGCATATTGACATACTATTCTCTCTTTATATTATTCTTTCTATATATGAGCCCTTTTCATCTAACATTGAATGTAGGTTTAATGAGTTCATATGCATTGCATACCCACAGACTTAGTATATTCAAACATACCAACACATATTTTTTGCCTATATGATCTAACCATGTAGGGATCAGAGACTACATTCATCCACTGTTTGACGACTAGTCAAATTTGACAAAGTTGTTGTGGTGAGCCCTATCTTTCAAGGATAAGCCACCATCTATCTACCTTATGTTACTTCCCTTTATACTATTTAGTTTGAGGGTGATCCTGGGACATGTCTTGAACCTCGTCCTATCTTATGACTAGAGACATTGTTGGACATTCTGTGGACTCTTGTATAGATTTATGTATGTTATGCTATTCAGAGATGGTTATGGCTATCTATTGAATATGATTATCATGATGTGATTTTGTTATGATGTGGAAATGTGGAAGATCCTAAGTCCCATTTTCTCCCCATAGAGTGAGTCATACTTACCCGCTCCTTAGTCTTTATGTGCTATGTGTTATGTGGATCCATGCAAATCCCTATCCCTATAATGTCCCCATAGCGTGAGTCATAATTTCCTGTCCTTAGATCTATGTGTTTACTTTATTGTACGCTTCTAAACGAATGATGTAAATATGGATACTATGAGGCTTGTTTGTGGGCTCTTAGGTTACCATTCACTATGTCACTTTTAGACCCTAGGTTCGGGCCGTGACAACTTTACCTTAGTACTAAGCCCTTTCTGTTATGATTATCTAAAAGCGAGAAGTAAATTGTGTACCACGATCCGATATATAGATAAGGTAGCATCATGCAATCCAACCAACTCCCAGATATGTATCTTGGCATGATCCTCAGCATTCAAAGTAGTCTTCACGGTATGAAATGAGCCAATTCTGTCATCCTATCCACAATTACCCTAATAGAGTCGTATTGCTTTCGAGTATGGGGCAAACCTGTCACAAAGTCCATATTTACATCTTCCCACTTATAAGTAGGAATCACAATATCTTGGACTAAACCTCCAGGCCTTTGATATTCCACCTTCACCTATTGGCAATTAGGACGTTCAACTATGAATTTCTCTATGTCTTTCTTCATGCCATTCCACAAATACATCTCTTTCAAGTCCTGATACATCTTGGTGGATCCCGGATGTACAAAGTAGGGAGAGTTATGAGCTTCTCTTATGATCACCTTCCTTAGGCCATCAACATTACGAACACACAACTGATCTTGATTCCGTAGCACACCATCTCCCCATTGGGAGAAAACCTCTATCTTTCTTTTTGGCAACCAACTTCTTTAACTCAACCAATGATGGATCTAGGTCTTGTTTTGCTTTGACAGCAACAACCGCAAAAGTGTCAACCCCATTTTGAACATGAATACCACCCTCATTAGAATCCGCCAACCTAGCACCCAATCTAGCCAACTGGTGCACATCTTTCACCAATTCCTTCTTGGTCTTATCAACATGAACTACACTACCCATAGATAGTCTACTAAAGGCTTCAGCTACAACATTTTCCTTCCCTAGATGATATTGCACGCTCATGCCGTAGTCTTTGAGAAGATCCAACCATTTCTTTTGCCTCAAATTTGATGTCTTTGGGTGAACACATATTGCAAACTCTTGTGATCAGTGAATACATCAACATGAACCCCATAAAAATAATGTCGCCAAATCTTCAATGATAATACCATGACCGCCAATTCGAGATAATGAGTTAGATAATATATTTCATACACCTTCAACTATCTAAATGCATAAGTTATCATCTTTCCCTGTTACATGAGCACACGACCTAAACTAATTCATGAAGCATCACAATATACCATAAACCCATCTAAGCTATCTGATAGTGTCAAAATAGGAGCTAACATACGACAATCCTTCAAAGGCTGAAAGCTCTTCTCACACTCATCTATCTACAGGAATTTGGCGTTCTTTTAAGTCAACTTGGTCAATGGTGAAGCAATTGATGAAAGACCCTCAACAGATCTCCAATAATAACAAGCTCACCCAAGAAAACTTTGAATATTTGAAGGAGTCAATGGTCTAGGCCAATCATTCACAACCTCAATCTTTTTTGGATCAACCTTAATATCATCACCTGATACCACATGACCAAGAAAGGCTACCTCATCCAACTAAAACTCATATTTACTAAATTTGACAAATAATTGCTTATCCCTCAAAGTCTGAAGAACCAACCTCAAATGATCTATATGCTCTTGTTCACTTTGAGAATAAATCAGAATGTAATCAATAAAGATAACCTCCATACCCGACTCTTGAGGTCCATAAATATCGTCAGAGCAATAGTTAATCTAAAAAGACATCACCACAAACTCAAATTTCCCTTATCTAGTTCGGAAAGTTGTTTTAGGAACATCACATTCCCTCACCCTCAATTGACGATAATCAGAACGAAGATCAATCTTGGAGAAGTGAGTAGTACCCTGCAACTGGTCAAATAAATAATCAATCCTAGACAATTGATACTTATTCTTTATATTCACATTGTTCAATAGTTGATAATCAATACACATTTGAAGTGATCCATCCTTCTTCGTCACAAATAATACAGGAGCACCCTATGGTGATATCCTTGGCCTAATAATGTCCTTTTCCAACAAATCCTTCAACCCCTTTAATTCAGTTGGTGCCATATGATAAGAATGGATGAAAATAGTTTAAGTATTAGGAAGAAGATCTATGCCAAAGCCTACTTCCCTTTTGGGAGGAATATTGGGCAAATCGTTGGGAAAAATATTTGGAAACTTATTAACCACTGGAACCGACTCAAAAGTAGGAGACTTAGACTTAGCACCTCTAACATTCACTATATGATAGATACACCGCTTAGAAATTATTTTCCAGGCTTTGAGATATGAGATAAATCGACCTTTAAAAGCGGAGTCACTGCCTACCCACTCAAGAATAGGCTCATTTGGAAACCGAAACTTAACCGTTCGGGTCCTACAATCTATAGATGCATAAGAAGCATGAAACCAATCCATCCTGATAATGACATCAAAATCAACTATCTCAAGTTCAACAAGATCACAAGGAAGGACTTTATGCAAAACTGAAATAAAATAACCTAGATAGATTCTATGGGCTATAATAGACTTACCCACAGGAGTATAAATTGAGAATCATTCCCTTAAGATTTCAAGAGTCAAATCAAACTTAATTGGCAAGAAAAGAGTGACCAAAGATAATTTTTCACTGGATCAAGCAAAGGATATACACCAAAATCAAAGACTTTTAACATACAATCACTATATTCAGAGTCTCTTCCACTTGCTATCAGCATGTAAAGCATAGAACCTATTGTAGTGAGGAGTGCCACTTTGTTAAGCCCTTGGTTGGCCTTGACCACTCAAAACCATTTGACGTTGAAAATGTTCTCTTTGGACTTTCTTCGGAGCATCAGGACAATCAACAAGTCTGTGGCTCATCTTGTCACAACCAAACCAAGCACCCGATTCTCTCAAGAACCTACCTATGTGATTCTTCCCACACTTGTTACACCTAAGATTGGTTTTCCCTTTATTGGAACCTCCTTGGTTGGAACCTTGGCCTTGTTGGAAATAACATTTTACCCCACCACTCCTAGAGTTTGAGAACCCACCATCAAATCGAACATATGTATCTTTTTGTTATAGAAATAATTCAACCAAACGCCTATATATATAAGCAGCGCGCCCTAACATATGGTAGCCTCATATTGCAGCACATGTCAACGCCAAGCTTTC
This sequence comes from Solanum rostratum, assembly GCA_029948455.1. Taxonomy (NCBI): domain Eukaryota; kingdom Viridiplantae; phylum Streptophyta; class Magnoliopsida; order Solanales; family Solanaceae; genus Solanum; species Solanum rostratum. The sequence goes on from CM057053.1 coordinate 28,146,625, forward strand.
CATATGTCCTACTTCCCTTCAACAACTGTTCAATCCTTTTTCCGCTATTTTGGGCTTCTTCGAATTCCGATTTTCACAAATGAACTATGTAACCATGTGCATTCAACATTCCAGATCCAACGGTGCGATTAGAATTCCCAAGGAAGCTTCCTATGATGTGATCTGGGTGCTACATCCTTATATGCAACTTTTAACGGATAGCCCCCAGAGATCAAATCGTATTCGAAAGTCCTTAGTATAAAATGAAGGGTCATCCTACACCAAACTCGACATTCTAGAGCTAATCATGTTATCAAAATTCTCATTTGGAGCACGTTTCTTGAGGGTATTGACTAAGTCAACTATTAACCAGCTCTGACGACTAAATTTGTAAACCCCGATATAACTGCACTAGACATGCTCCTAGCCTTATTTGATAGTTCCAAAGCTAATGGAATCATCAGAATTCCGCTTCAATGCTATTTACTAAGACTTTACTCTAAAACTCATTTTATAGGTATAACTTCCTAGTTAACTAAAAAATCCACATAACTCCTAAATAACCCAACAATAACCATCCAATAGTCCCAAAAGGCCACTAGTGACCCGAGGTCACTATATACAAGCTCTAATCAACAAAATAACTACAAAATCATAGAAATGACCTGCAGGGTCATTACAACATCTCCCACTAATAACGACTTTCGTCAGCGTAAGTATAAATACTATATACCTAGAGACTCCAATCAGAATAACATAAGGATCCTTACCCTAAACTCATAGTAACTAGTTAACACAATGATCATAAGCATGCTTAGCGTCCAACATCCATTCTTGTAATATGAACTAACCAGAATTACAACAACCCATCTAACTATAACAAAGAATCTGTGTAGCAATCTCTGAGGGTTCCTCAATGATCAATCAGTCATCCCATCAGCTTAGTCAGCTAGCATGTAACAGGAAATCAACAGGCTAGGTGTACCCACCCTCAATATATTATCAGATATTCGAATAATCATAGTTGTTCATAATTGTAACTGTGTTTTATAAATACGGCTTTCACTAAATTCCTTATTCCTTAGTAACAGAAATTCCTACAAATTAACATCAAATGGCGACAGGCCAACGAAGTAATTGTAGACAATAGCTAATATACCCACACTCACACATAGGGTTTAAACCCCTTTCCCTTGTTCCTCAATCCACCAGGCCCGACAATTATAATAAATACAACTGGTACATATAAGTCATTAATCCATGCTACAACAGGGAATTAGTCAGTCCAATAAGCATAATTAGTCACCCATAATAGCCACCATGGGTCTGGGTGCAATCTCCGAAATATCCCTCGCCCAAAACCTTAATCAATGGCAGCCTAATCTCCCCTATAGCATAATCACACACCTCTCTCTAGCAATAACCTAGAAATCAGTAGGAACATTTCCAAGAGCTCACAACTATGGGGACCATGTCCCCTAATAAAGCCTCAACGGTCATATCACAAGCATGGATAAATATATTAAACATCTGATTAGTTCAATCTATGATCCTACATATTCGAAAGAATACCAACCAATACCTCGATGATAACCCACTACGCTACTCGAGATGTATCATCTACTCAAGGTGGTATTCTGGCTTAATCATCTACCACCCATAATAAGGAGGGAATCGATCCATACCCTAGATAATATCAAACTGAGCCTATCTGATAATATCAACCTGTTCAACTAACATAATCCTAGAGAATCACCACACCTGATCCCCCACTAATAAAAGAAATGCTTCACTATATCACTACATGACCTAGGATAAAGAGGCTTGGAATCCATACACAAGTAAGCGAAGAGTTAAGAAATACAATAACAGTGTAGAACCATACTGCAAATACAAGGTAATGTGGTATAGTGGTCAGCATTCTCACCGATAAGTATAGGCAGGAATCCAAAAAACATTGTTCAAACCAACTAATAACTATAACAAATCCCCAGGGAAGAATGACAAGTAGCTCAGCTGATGACTACAACAAATATCCCAACCAATAATAGATAACCCAACTAAACCGTCGGGCATATCGTTCATCTCATAGTCATGATCACAATCCAGTCACCAAAGGACCAGGAGAACAACATATAAACAAAATCATAACAAGAACATTATAACCCAGAGTCACAAGGTGTAGCCCGTAAATATAAATGATAGCCAGCCTCTCAGATACTATATAACATCAATACCTGACTACCCACTTAAGTAATCAAAAACCGAAATAGCATATGTATACATCTCAGGGTATAGGCTTACATTTAGCCTCTAACAAGGAATAGTCCTAACATAAAGAACAAATAATCGGACTCATGCCAACAATCGCATACTCATTAGTATCAGGAAGCCCAATAGGTCAACCTATTAGCTAAATAATCAAATACGGATGTATAGATAGCATTGATCTTAGCTTACCTCAGTAATAACCTTTCTCACCTTTATAATCTTTATTAGGAGTATTCACAACCCACCTAACCTTTAAATCACAGCTAATGTCCAAATATCAGTGTTACAGAGCCCCTGCCTCAATAACATATCCCATAGTACAATACGCAATCACCACCAGACAAGTAACTGATCACAAAGTCCATTTTGAGGCTCCCACGACCTCAATACCAGTAAGCTTTCCATCCAGCTATCAAAATTTATCGGCATTTGATTGTTGCTCTATGGGCTATACATATTGCTTCTATTTGGGACTAATGATATAGCCCTACCCTTGCTTGGAGTCTGACCTCTACATGGGATATTAGCGAAAGAACGAACAAAATTAGATTCCCATAAATTGACGGACTATTGACAACATCATATGAATGGAATCAACAATACCGAGAGTTTTCTAAATATCCTGTAACCTCCTCAATATAAGTCACATACGTCTCTGCACCCATCAATAAGACTTTATTAGATAGTAGCTCTGTAAAGATGAGACCAGTGAACCTAAAGATTTGATACCAACTTGTCACGGCTCGATCTTAGTCGTGGTGGAGCTTGTGGTATCTCACCTACAGGCAAGCGAATTCCTAACCCTAGGGTACCTGTCCTAAATCATCAGTCACAATAATATTAGATATGCCTGAATAAACTAACGCACTCTACCTAGAACATGGAAGCCAACTCTACAAAGCTACCTATCAACTTATATATATAAGTGTGTGTCTATCGTAGCTTTATACAGTTGACTTCCATGTTCTGGGTACCGGTAATAGGCCCCAAGTAGGTGTACATGCATAGATATTAGGGCTTTGCACCCACATACAACATAGATCTAGATCCCAAATACAGAGAACTATAACAAATCTAGTAAATCAGAAATAACAAATCTAGTAAATTGGAACACAAATCAAGGAGTAAGCATGTTTGGAGAATTACCAAACCCCACTGAACCAACCCTACTGATGTGCAACAATACCAATTGATGAACTGAGTAGGACCATACCACAACTATCACCGGACTGAGACATAGTGTTGTATGCGGATGCAAGGCCCTAATATCTATGCCTGTACACCTACTAGGCTCTCATAAGCCCAGAAGGTACACCCATGCTCAATCTATCTAATCAAAACATAATGGAATCGAGCTCTCAATATCATATGATCAAGGGGGTCAAGCTATACATGGGTGTGAGGTCCTAGTATCTATGCCTGAATGCCCCTTGAGCCCCCATAAGCTTAGAGGGTAAAACCACACACAATCAACGTGTGTATAGGTGTGTGCATTTTTGTTGCCCAAGTTACACCTCCTTTTTGAGGCTAAAGCGGTCGTTGTAAAGATATAACCTAACCAAGCTAGGGTCAAACTCACAGGGAATATGGTAGACTTAGAAGAATTCAATTGCAATTCATGTTCATTAACCAACTTATCTTCCCAAAAGGGGGAGGGGTTATGACAACTATAAAATGTAATCCTAAACTAAGACAAGTGTTAAAATAATATCAAGAGGAACTAGGGTATTGTGTTCTCCATGATTCTCTAACTCAGTATTACCAGATAATCGAATTTTGTTTTAGTGTGTAGCATGCAAAATGGTAAGTTAAGTTCACCAAACCCTTTGCCTTGGAGAGGGGCGAATTTCACAACGTGATTAGGTCTATTTGTAGTGTGACATTACTAACCCTTTCCTATTATTCCAGTACAATCTCCCCTTGGCCTAATTCGGTTGATTAGATGAGAAATATCAATCGAATTCTCTTAATTAATCTCTTTTCGTATTCATACCTCGATCAAGTCAATAACACTAGGAGGGTTCTAATGTTTGCCACCATTAGAATGCATTCAATATGAAATGAATTAACTAATACATGCATGCACACTTTTAAAGAATTACGAGTTATCCAATTTTACTTTGTTAGTTCTTCATGGCTCCCACAACCCTAGTTGTGGATTTAGCTACTCATGATCAGTCTAAATGCAAGACTTATGAATTTGAATAACATAATTGAGCACTTACACAATTTTAAGCACAAGCAATCCAAACTCTTCAATTAGAAATCACAATTTTGAAATTGAAAGATGAAATAAAGTTTTAGAAGTGTTTCCCAAGATCTATCACGTCCCTATACTTGTTCTCTACTGTTCCTTATGAAAAAAAACCTAAAAAACTATTTATAATATTTAAAATCACAACCAGCACGAAAGAGGATAACTAGGTCAGCAGGCTCTACGAGGGTCTCTACGAGCCGTATAACAATTTATGATCCATAATCAGGCTTTCGTGGAATGGTGCTTCAATTTTGGGGCTGTCTTCTACGACACCCCTCTATGGCCTGTATAAAGTTTTACGACCCATAAGGGATTTCGTCTAATGGATTTTCAGTAATTCACCACTTTCGGATCCTCAGGTCATGATACCAAGTCTACAACTCGTAAAGTCTTCTACGTATCGTTTGTATGTTCGTAGACTCAACTTCAAAAATACACCCCTCAGTGGAATTGTATATGAAACTGGCTTTATGGCTCGTAGAATCCACTACGGCCCGTAAAGGGTCTCGTGGAACTTCAATTTCAGCAACTTCTACACACTTTGCCCCAAAGATTGTGCCAACCTTTAAATCCCACAAAATAAATGTAAAAACATATCAAATCTACTAACATCACATTGAGAACACACAAAATTCCAAGTTTTTAAGCATCAAAACTGCTATATTTTGACAACACATCATGGATTAAAGGGTAATCAACCGGGTCCTCGACCCAAACTACCATATTGCGTCAAGTCGTGACACTTTACCTTTGCACCTCAATATATATATATATATATATATATATATATACACACACACACAACACCATAACAATGGGACGAATGCCCTACGAGAGAAAAAATCCTCCAAACATAATCAATAGGTTCTCATTTTGATAATGTAACAGATTGTGTCCCCAATCTAGAATATCAAGTGGTCACCCTAAGAATCAACATCTGGTACTCAAAACTCATGGACGTGGCCACCAAGACTTAGACCAAAAGGAGTGTCACCCAGGACTAAAACTCTCGGATGTGGCCATCGGGTTTTGGAGCCTAAGGAGCGTCATCCAAGACTCGAACATAGGAATAGTGATCTCCTTGACTAGTCTACCTAAATTTGAACCTCAGAAGTCATATCGTACCTCAAGAAAAGAATCATACAACCTGACCAAGCATAACCATCACCTGCCTCATACGATAGAAGGTAACCCAAAAATCAAGTAAGAAGAACCAAATCAGAAAACTAACAACATTATACAAGAGTGCTTATATCTCACAAACTAATGTAGGGTCTGATGTCTCCCAAGCTACACCTCCCTTTCGAAGGTTAAAGTGATCATTTTCAAGCTATATAACCTAACCGAGATTAGTGTCGATCCCACAGGGAGTATGTTAGACTTATAGTAATTTCAAGTGATTCGAGTTAATTAACCTACTTATCTCCCGGGGGGATTTGTCAGATTGCAAAATGAAATCCGAAACTAACACAAGTGTTTGAAATCCGTAAGAAGAGTAATTAGGTTATTATGTTCTCCATGATTCCCTAACTAGGTGTTACTAGATAATCACATTCATTTCTAGTATGTAGCATGCAGAATGATAAGTTAAGTTTCCCAAACCCTTTGATTTAGTCGAGAGTTAAATTTCACTACGTGATTTGATCGATCCCTGGCAGTCTAACATTACTAACCTTACTATATTCCAATTCAACCTCTCCTCGATCCAGTTCGGTTGATTAGACGAGAAACATCATATGAATCGTGTTAATTAATCTCTTTTCCTTTTCATTACTACCTTGATCAAGTTAATAACATTAGACGAGTTCTAACGTTAGCCACCGTTAAAAAGTAATCAAAATGAAGAGAATTAATTAATACATGTATGCACACTTTCCAAGAATTATGAATTATTTAGTTTTACCTCGTTAGTTCTTCATGGTTCCCACAACCCTACTTGTGGATTTAACTACTCATTATCATTGTAGATGTACGAATCAAGATATAGAATAGCATAATTAAGCACTTACTAGGATGAAATTAAGAACATGAAATCCAAGTTCTTCAATGGAAATCACAAAGTATGAATTAAGACCACAAAAAATTGTTTCCAACTGTTTTCTCAATGTTCTTCACGTTTTCTACTGATGGTCTAATTGTTGTCTACTGAAAATAACCTAAAATCCCTATTCATAATGTTTAAAATACAAAACTAAATAAAAATAGGAGAAAAAAACAGCCTGTTACCTTATATGTCACAAGTCCAATGTCCAAATATTACAACCAAAGTACTAAAAATCGAACTACCTAAAGTCCAAAAGGTAAAAAAAACAAAAATACCACTATTACATCAAATATCTAGGGTTGCCTCTAAAGTAACACCTAAGTTATTGTCGCGGCACGACTTGGACAACTTGGTTATCAAACTTCACCAAGTGCCCAAACATCCATCTTCAAGTCATCTGGCCTCTTTATCGACTGACAGATATTGAAGACGACGACTTCGTCATTCAATTGAAACTTGAGTTCGCTGACTTCCATATCCACTAGTGCTTGCCTAGTGGCTAGGAAGGGTCATCCCAAGATGATTGGGATTTCGAAGTTGACCTCACAATCAAGACTCAAAAAGTCCACAGGGAATATGAATTTCTCTACTTTGACAAGGATGTCATATAGTATCCCCATAGGCTTCTTCACCATTTGGTCAACCATCAATAATCGCATGTTCATAAGAGTAGAGGCTATTAATCCTACCTTTTTAAAGACCGCAAGGGGCATCGAATTTATGCTGGCACTAAGAACATATAATGCCCTTGTGAACTCAACATCTTTAATAGTGCGGGGTATGGTTAAAGCGTCTGGATCTTCTTGGTTTTGCACCAAGGATTGTGTAGCAATTGCACTGTAGTCTTGAAGCTCTTGGGAGAGCTCCTAGCTTATGGTCCGCTTTTTCGTGACCAAGTCCTTCATGAACTTTGCATACCCTGACATCTTCTTTAATGCCTCAATGAGATGAATATTGACGGAGAGTTGCTTCAGCATGGAGAGGAAGTGCTTGAATTTACCTTCCTGCTCCTTTGTTTTGATTCTTTGAGGGAAGGGAGGAGGAGGTCTAGGAATGGGATTCAAATTCTATGGCAACTCTGCATCTATGACCTCAACTATCTCATCACGAATATCATTGTCATCAACCGACATTGGATATCAATGGTTTTCTTGCAGCCACAAGTAGTCACTGCCATACACTGCCCTCATTCTTAGGATTTTGAATTATATTGCTCGGTAATGTACCTTTTTATCATTGGTTCAATTGAGTTGATATTTGACCAAAATATTTACTTCAGCTGTTTAATAATAATAAAATGAGACTCAATCTTTTGATTAATGCTGGAGATGTCGGACTTCATCTCCCTCAAGGTCTCATCTTATGTGTCAACCTTCTTCAACAAATAATCAAACATCTCCTCAACTCTAGAGTTACCAGCACCCGAATCTCGATTATATGGTAGCACATAAAAACTTTCCTATAACCATCTCTGTGTCCCCAATCAACATCTCTATCCTAGCCCTTTTTTAGGTCATAGTAACCTCCTCGATTTTTGTCTCTAAAGGTGCCATCCTTGTTATAGTTATAATCTTGGTTTCCTTGACCTTGGCACCAATAGTCAGTGATGAAGCAAGTGTCCTTCTAATAGTAAGTGTCCTCATACATGGGTGTTCGTGAAGGCTGATGAGCAACTGCATTAACACGTTCTTGGTTCTGATTCATCAAGGACTCCACATTGGTACTAATCTGGGCAAGCTCTTGCATTATATCCTCATTTATTTTTGTTTGCGCTGAATAAGCATTGACTGTGCACGAGCTCTTTGCTGTTGAATTATCCCTCTTTTCCCATGCATGATTTGTCTTGACCACCTTTTCCAACTTCTCAACAATTATTAAAAATGGTTGATTTAGAAACAGGACTCCCATGATAGTATCAACACATGCTTGGCTATTCTCATCCAGGGCTCGATAGAAGATCTCTACTAAGGCATCATCCACGATCTTGTGGTCAAGGACACTCCTCAGACACTTTGTGAACCTCTCCCACGTGGTGTTGATCAAATCACTAGGAAGTTGGTCGAAGTTGTTGATTTGGTGTTTCAACTTCAGCTTCTTCAATCTTGGGAAGAACCTCTCCAAAAAGGCCTTCTAGCCTAGGTGGTGATCGAACTCTGTAGGAGCTTGGATAACCATCGCATTACTTATTAGAGACAAGGAGAAGACATAGAGCCCAACAACATCCATAAATAGATTATGATTTCCCATCATGCTCTTACAGAGAAAGACAATGTTGGGTAGATGGCTATGCGGATCCTCTGATGGTAGGCTTGCGAGCAACCCGCTATTCTGTAGCATTTGAAGTGACCCACTTGAAATAATGAATTTTGTGTCATCCGGTAGTGGCAGTAACACAATAGCTTCAGTAACAACAATTGCCAAAGTATTAAGCTGATAGTAATTCTATGTATGAGCTTGGACATTAAGATACTATAGCTGTGGGTCAATATCCTCAAGGAGAGGTGGGTTATTATCATTCTCATTCTGGTTCTAATTCAATACTACATTTACTGCATTATTTGCAGCATTTTTCGCATTGTCCTGGGTCGTTCTTCTTAGCATCCTTTGAATCACTGGGTCAAACAGAGTCAAGAGAATGCTTGATTTTGGGTGTTGTGCATATACCACACCTGCACAATGAAATAAAACAAAAACAACAAAAATGCATAACTAGGGAAATAAGCATTAATTCCAAAAGTACTAAAATTAAACAAGTATAGCCGTATTCCCTATCAACGATGCCATAATCTTGATGTGGTCCAAGCTACACCTCACTTTTGAAGGTTAAAGCGGTCGTTGTCAAGCTATATAACCTAATCGAGGTTCGGATCAATCCCATAGGGAGTATGGTAGACTTAGAATAATTTCAAGCAATTCGAGTTAATTAACCTACTTATCTCCCGATGAGGAGGGGGGGAGGGGGTTAGTAAGATTGCAGAAAGAAATCTTAAACTAAGACAAGTGTATGAAATTACTAAGAAGAGTAACTTGGATTTTGTGTTCCCCATGATTCCCTAACAAGGTATTACCAGATAATCATATTCTTTTCTAGTGTGTATCATGCAGAACAGTAAGTTAAGTTTACTAAACATTTTGATCCAGGCGAGACGTAAATTTTACTTCGATACTTGATCCATCCGCGCAGTGTGACATTACTAACCCTTACCTATTATTCTAGTTCAACCTTCCACTGATCCAGTTTGGTTGATTAGACGAGAAACATCAACCGAATCCTATTAATTAATCTTTTTTCCTATTCATTACTACCTTGATCCAGTCAGTAGCACAATGCAAGTTCTAAGAGAATTAATTAATACATGCATGTGCACTTTTCAAGAATTACAAATTATCCGATTTTACCTCGTTAGTTTTTCATGGTTCCCACAACCCTAATTATAGATTTAGCTACTTATTGTCATTGTAGTTGCAAGAATCACGATATAGAATATCATAATTAAGAACTTACACGAATGAAATTAAGAACACGAAATCCAAGCTCTTCAATGGAAATCACAAAGTATGAATTAAGATCCCAAAATATCATTTCCAAGTGTTTTGTCAATGTTCCTCATGTTTTCTACTAATTGTCTAATTGTTGTCTCCTGAAAATAATCAAAAAACCTATTTATAATGTTTAAAATACAAAATCAAATCAAAATAGGAGAACTGGATTCTCCAAGAATTGGGAGAATATTTATGGGCCATATAATGTTCTATGGCCCGTATTTGGGGCTTCGTGGACTTCATCTTCAATTCTGGGTTTAACTTCTATAAGTCCTTTCTATGAGCTGTATTCAGACTTACGACCCATATAGAGTTTCGTCTGATGATTTTTCAGCAACTTCCCACTTTCTGATCCTTAGGGTACAAAATAATATCTATGACTCGTACTTCATTTTATGGCTCATCTGCATGTCGTAGATTCAACTTTAAAAAATCACCCATTCACTATATTTTGTTATGAGTCCAACTTTACAGCCCGGGGAAACTTCCACGGCCCGTAAAGGGTATCATAGAACAACAAAAACTTCATTTTTTGCACACTTAGCCCAAAATTATGCCAAACCCTATAATCTTGAAAATCAAATATAAAAACACGTCAAATCTACTAATTTCACTTTGGGAACACACAAAATTCCAAGTTTTAAGTATAAAAAATATTGTATTTTGACAGCACATCAGGGTCATGCAAAACTAAGGCCAAATGCACAACAATATAGCCAATCCCAAGTACTAAGAGTAAACATGGACAATCACAGGAATATCATAAGTATCCAAAACAACCAAGACCAGCAGAGTAATATCTATGCTAGAATCAGTCCACAATATGACTGTGTCATAGGTATCCAAAGAAAATCGACCCATCAAAATCACATCTATACTAGAGCTACTCCACAATATGATATATAATAAACAAATAGGCTCACGAATAACATATCTCAGTAGCATCAAGCTACACATCTATACAGGTGGGATTTAAGCTACAATACATAGCTATTAGAGGGCATTATCCCATATCCATCTATTACTAGTTCTTTCCATAGTTCCACAGTGCCAGAAGTCGGCTACTATAGTGATTACAGCTAGGATAGTCATCAATACAGTGGTTACCATTTCACATAATCATATATGACACATATTTAATACAACCAACCATATATAACATTTTCTTAGCGATCCAGCCTCTCAACTACTACACAGCATCAGCACTAGACTACCCACAAAGGTAAACAAGGATCAAGATAGGTATCTATGCCAGTCACATGGCATAAGATACATATAATAACTAATTAGTCAACTCACAACTTAACAGTGCAAACAACCAGCTAGTATAACATATTTATAACTGTTATAGAGCCCAACTAGTGATCATAATTTACAACGATCAAGTATATCTTTTGACATAATTTAATTCGGATACATAGATTACAAATAATCAAAATTAGGATGTCATAATGTGGATTTTTATGATAGAGATCCCAACAAGTTAACCCAATATTTAAACAATTAAATATATGTACACAAGTAGCATCATTCTTAACTTACCCGTGTCGTGCGCTAACTCACCCGTACATTCATTAGTAGAAGCATACACAATCCAAACAGTGCTAAAACCAGCTAACAAAATAGATGCAGGTATCATAGAGACTAAACGGCAGTCATAGTCTCAGCATCACACACATACACACATATATATATATACATACATACTTTACTCAGGGACCTCCAACAACAAACAGGCTCTCACTATACATTTTAACTCAATCTAGAGCTAAGGAAAGCCCAGCCTACCTAGAAAGTGGTTCCTCGCATTCCTGATCAATCCATCCAAGCTTTTCCCTTCCTTGTCATCTCCAACACTACTCAACTGTCAAAACATAAGTTACAAGATCATTACGACTAATTTGGTTGTAACATTTGAGGAAATGGGTGCAATTATATTATTTCTGATTTAAATGAAGAAAAATGGGGCCAATAAACAAAATACTGAACCAAATACCATAAAATTATCCTTAGATCACCTCGAGTACATAGCTAGAAACAGAACCCAAAATAGATCCCCGAAGACAGAGAAATGACCCAAAACTAAAGTTGCATTTCTTATCGAAAAACATTTCTTACATAATGTATCGGTTAAATTTTACAAAAATACAGATAAATTAATAAGATTCAAGCATACCCCATTGTTCCTCTTGGAAAATAAAACAGTTTAGACACAAACTTTATCTAATTCTGTCGAGAAATGACCAAGATATCGCAATGTAAATTTCTTTTGCTCATTTCTGATGTACAACCAGCAAAACAACAGATATTTTACCTCAAAATATATGCCAAAATTTGAATCCGAAAATTCCACGGTATTCCTCATGAAAATCTATACAATGTAGCATTTTGAATCACTCAAATCGGATGAAAAATAAGCTCGGAATTGCAGCATAAATTTGCATGTATATATGTATCTTTTTCTTCTGGATTCAATTCAAGAAAACACCTATATATATAGGTAGCATTCCCTGACATGTGGCACCCTCTTCTTGTGCATACATATATTATTTATCTTTGTTTTGATTGCTTTTTAATGGTGGCCAACATTAGAACTTTCCTAATCTTTACTGCTAGATCAAGGGGGTAATGACTAGGAAAATATATAGAATAATAGGATTTGACATGATTACACTCGTCTAATCAACCTAAACTATCAAGGGGTGGTTGTACTAGGACAAAGTAAGGGTTAGTAATGCAACACTTCAGGGATGAATCAAATCACTTGGTGAAAATTTGCCTAATGCCTGGATCACAGGGTTAGGTGAACATAACTTACCAATTTTGCATGCTACACACTAGAAAAGATTATGATTATCTAGCTACTCTGAGTTAGGAATTCATGGGGAACACAATACCCTAGTTACTTCTCTCACTAATTTTACAACACTTGCACTGGACTTTTTGATTCTAGTTTAGGTTTATTTATTGCATTTTATCAAACCCCTTTTTGGAAAATAAGTCGATAATTCATTCTAATTGCTTTTTAATTACTCCAAGTTTAGACCTTATTCCTCATGGGATCATCCCTAACCATTGTTAGGTTCTATATTTGAATAACGATCACTTATACCTTGATTGGGAGGTGTAGTCTGGGCGTGAGCAAAGAATGTTTTCCGACGGTGTTGACTTACTCAACTATTAACCAGTTTTGGCGGCTAAATTTGCAAACCAGGGTATGACTGCACCAGACATGCTCCTAGCCTAACTCATCTGTTCTGGAGTGTAAGGACCCAGACTTTGTAAGGCCTTGATGCTGCATGGAAATTTGGTTCTAAAACATTTTTGACCAAGGTGACACCACAAGATCACCTCCACGGGCCATGGAGCATCCATGAGCCATGTGAAGGAGTCTTGAGGTGTCCCTTGGCCTTGTGAGTAAAATGCTTAGGCTCAAGGTAGAGTTCAAGACTAAGGCATCTCTTATTAAGCCATTCACGACTTGTGTGACACGTCACAGGTCGTGTGGTGACTCGTGAAAGAAGCCTTGGTCTTGAAATCCATATTTTTTACTAAGGTACTACATACACAAACCCCTACACGGGTCATGTAGCACCACACAGGTCATGTGGTGGCCCGTAAAGGTTTTGGCCTTACAATTTTCCAAGTATGGAATCACCATCTTGGAACTTGACTAATGAATAGTTTCTCTAAGTAAGGTCTCATGGACAGCCATACGGCCCGTGTGACACCACATGAGCCATGAGGCTTTATTATGGGACCCCTGGCATCTTTTTGATGGTCATTATAGGACCTCTGGCAACCTTTTGAAACTCGTTTCATTAATTGATTTCTTGTAATTTTGGTTATTCCTAAGGGTCGTTTATGACTTTCTAACCTATCCTAAACCTCTGAAAAGACCTATACTTCTCTATTCCTATTCAAATTCATTTCATACACTTAGAATATTTAAATTCCTCTCATCTAAAGACTCCTCTCAAGTGAGCCATTGGAGATTAGCTTGGGGCTTAAGGAAGGGCCTTCTTCTTCAATCAATCTATTTATTATTCTTCATGATTATCTAAAGTATGTAGGATTGATTCATGGCCCCTTTCAACCATGAAGACCCCAAACTCTTTTTACTCTTTGATTTATGAAATTCAAGCTTACTTTGAATATGGGTCTTTTACATTATAATTTATTTGATTTGATTGAGATATAGGCTATGTTTAATTGATGTTTGCAAAGTGATTTAAACCTTAATATGTTGGATTGCATTGATATTATGTGGATTTGAATGTGCATGTCCCCTTCAAATGTTGATTTGAGCATGGGTAATCTAAAGTATGATTTAAATGTGAATTTACTTATGGGTTTGCTTGAATTTCATATTATATTGATGGTTTAAGTGTGAATCTCTATTGTCCACGCTATTCTCTCATCATTCATGTTATTTGCACACATGAGCATTGGATTTTATGAAGATTATAGAGTGGGTTAAACCCAAGTATGTTTATGAGTATGATTTGGACAAAAGTATGGTTATGACAAGAATATGATCACATAATGTCTATAATATTGGCTAATTGAGAAAACTTTGGGTGTTTACACCAATATGATATTTGTGAATGAGCTATTCCTATGCATGAAAGTATGAATTGAAGCATGATTTGGCTCTTTAGCCAAAGTATGAATGATTTTGAAGAATGTTTGGCTTTTTTTAAGCCCAAGTATGCATTGAAATGATTTGAAAGGACTTATCCCTCTTTTGAAAGCATGTATACATACATGTATTCTTGTGGGATAATGACCTAGAACCGAGAGAACTTGTGGGAAGGGGGCTATCTCCAAGAGTCCAGTACCCAAGTCCCATAACTATGTGCCAACATAGGTATATGTTTTTGCCTCTTTAAGGGATCATTATAATATGATATAGAAATCCTTCTGAAATGACCGGATCACAAGGAAGGTGGCCATTACACAGAAATGACCGGGTCGTAGGGTGTGGTGTAGATTACCTTTGTCAAGTAATCTTCTCTCTATTGATGGGAGGCTTTCATTAGGAAAGTTTCGTGTAACAACTTGCATGAGTTTGAGATGTCAGTTATGGTATCATCCCCTCTATGTTGAAGTGTTATAGCATTTCATGCATCATGGATTTCATGACATATTGATGTATTTCTCTTCTTTTCTTATATACTTCTTTCTATATATGCGCCCTTGTCGTCTAACATTGTACATGTTTAATGAGCTCATATGCATTGCATGCCCACATACTTAGTACATTCAATTGTACTAATGCATACTCTTTGCCTACATGATCTAACCATGTAGGGACAAGAGAGTATCCTCATCCACCTTTTGATAATTAGTTCATATTATGAAAGTTGTTATGGTAAGTCATATTATTCAAGGACAAGACATCATCCATCTACCTATTATGCTGCTTCAACTTATGTTTATTTACTTTGAGGGTGAGCTTGGGAGATTTCTTAGCCCCCATCCTAATTTATGACTTAGAGGCATTGTTGGACAATATGTAGATTCTTGTAGGGATTTGTGCTATGTCTTGTTATTTGCTTATGGCGATTACAATTATGGCTATCTAATGAATGTTGTTAATATGATTATTTGCTTATGATGGGATGAAAAATGTAAAAAGTTCTTTGTCCCTTCTATCCCCAAAGCGTGAGTCATACTTACCTGCCCCTTAGTTCTTATATGTTATGTGCTATGTGGATCATGCTTATCCTTATCCCTATGGCATATGCAAGTCCTACTTTTCCATATTTTAGAACAATATGTTTACTATTTCATTATGTGCTTCCAAACCGATGATATGCATGTGGATACTTTGAGCCTTGTTTGGGAACTCTCGGGTTTCCATTCACCATGTCACTCCTAGACCTTGGGCCCGAGTCATGAGATTGAGCTAATGGAATCATTGAAATTTTGCTCTGAGGCTGTTTAATAGAACTTTACCTAAAATCTCATTTTACAGGTATAACTTCTAGATTAACTTAAAAATTCACATAACACCCAAATAACCAAATAAATAATCATCCCAACAAATCACCAATGGTCCGAGGTCACTACACACATGTTCAAATCAACAAAATAACTGCAAAACCATATAAATGACCCAAAGGGTCATTACAGTACCGTGTGGTTTTCACATGAAAGGTTCCACCACGAAACCCTCTACGGTCTGTTGTGCACACCACGACCCATGGAGGGGCTCATAGAGGGCACACTTCATTTGAAAGCCCATGTTTTGACCAAGTGTGCACTTCATGTAACCCCTCATGGTCCATGGTGCACACTACGGTGTGTGTAGTGTACTACATGGAATTTTGATTACATTAAGGGTATTTGGGGAACTTTAACCTAAACTCATAGTCTTTTAGGACTTTTAACCTATTCTAAGACCCATAAGCTTATACGTAGTCATTCTACTCTTTTCACCCTTTGTAAGGACCCAAATATTTTCGAGCGGCTTTACCAAATCTCTTGGTACTGTCTCGAGCGAACTGACAGGCATCGCTCTATGGAAGGCCCACATGGGCCATGTGAAGCAACATGGACTGTGTGGCCTCCCGTGGAGGAGCACTTGGTCCAGTTCACAATAGGTGCAACTTGAGACGGTGGAGATTTTGGACCAAGTAAGGGCACACGACCACTCACACGATCCATGGGATGTGTCATAGTCCGTGTGGCCCTCTGTAGTAACTCGCTACGTAAACTTTTTTAAAGTATGGAAGTACCATCTTGTAACTTTATTATGCAGAAGTTATTTCAAGTTCTATCACACGGTCCCTATCACAGCTCGTGTGGAGTCACACGGATCGTGTATCCGTCCGTGTGGAGTCACATGGTTCATGTCACGGCCCGTATGGAGTCACATGGACTGTGAAATCGTCCGTGCAGTATCCCTTTGTTTGGAATAAATTCCTAGTGTTGGCTCTTTGAAATTTCCTAACTGATGGTTCATGGTCACTGTTTATGGTCCATGTGGCGACTCACGGACCGTGTAGATGACCATATGGACCTGACGATTCTAATTTTTGCCTGTTTCATTAATGGCGTTTATGTAATTTCAGTTTATTTTAATTATGAATCATAACTTTTTACCTATCCTGAACCCCTAATTCAGCTGATATCCCTCCCCTCTTAATTCATTCTCCCAAAACCTTCTATCCCTCATAAGATCACCTCCAGATTAACCTCTACTCTCCCCTCTCAAGGTTCAAGGCTAGGGTTTAATTGAAGTCCAATTCAAGCTAAGTCCTTCCTCAAATTCAGCTCCTCAATCAAGGTATGTGAGATTGATTCTTGGTTCCTTTCAACCAACAAAACCCAAAGATCTTTAAATCGATTTAATAAATTTAGTTTACTTCAAATATGAGATTTCATTACTTGATTTATTTGAATCCAATTGATGTATGGGTTGTAATCTAACTATGATATCAATTCACTTTGATCACTATTATGATGATTTACATTGGGTTATGAAGTTATGAACATGCATGTCCCCTTTTAAAGTTTGTTTTTGCATGGGTGATTCATACTATGTTTTAGATGTTGATTTAATTATGGATTTACTCAATTTAATACTATGATATTGATTTTAACTTGAATCTATATCAACCATGCCAACCTCACATCATGCATTGCATTTGCATTCATGCTCATTAGTTTACATGAAGATTATGAAGTGGGTTAAGCCCAATTATGTTATATGAAACGATTATGATATGATTTTGGTAAGGCATTGGTTATAAAAAGAATGTAATCACATGCATGTCTATGATTATGGCTCTTTGAGCATTTTGGGTGTTTGCACTATTTCGTATATGTAAATGAGCTATTCCTTGCATGAGCATTACGATTATGATTTATGATTTGAGATTTGAGCCTAAATGTGTATTGAACGATTTGAAATGAATATTGTACCTCTCGAAAGCACGTATATGTATAAGTATTCATGTGAGATGTTATTGACGTAGCACCGATAGAGAGGGAGTTAGGCTATCCCCAAGGGCCTTCTCCCTTTCTTTGAACTATGTGCCAACATAGGAACTTTAACCATTACCGAAATGACCGGGTCATAAGGAATGGTTATTCATTTATGATTATGATATGTGATGTATGATTAAGAAAATCCTTCAAAAATGGTGAGTTTTGTAAGGAAGGTGACCATCCATCGAAATGGTGTGTTCTGTAAGGAGTGATGTAGATTACCTTTTGCAAGTAATCTTCTCCTTCCGATGGGATGTCTTTACCGGTCTAATTCATGTAATAGCTCACATGGGTTTGATTTGTCGGTTATAATCCATCCCCACTATATGTGAGCATTGTTGCATTTCATGCATCATAAATTTCATGGCATGTTGTATATATTTCCATTTGATATATGATTCTTTCTATATAATATGCCATTGTCATCTAACAATGAAATGAAGGTTTGGTATGTTATATGCATTGCATACCTGCATACTTTGTACATTCAAATATACTAACGCATACTCTACACCTACATGATTTAACTTGTAGGGGCCGAGCACTTCGAGTATCAACTGTTTGACACATAATTCGATTCAAAAGAGCATTATGGTGAGTCCAATCCTCTATGGACGAGCCACCTTCCTTTACCCTTACTATCTTAAGTTCCTTTTCATTTGAGGGTGAGCTAGGAACTTGTCCCGGCCCTCCGTTCCATCTTGAATAGAGGTATTCGTCGGATAATATGTAGACTCTTTTGAAATCCGCTTGTTATGCGTGATATTTGGCTTATGTTTTGTTGGATTGATTTTATGGGAAACTCTTATTTGCTATATGTATATTTTTGTGTAGAAATGTGGAAAGTCCCTAGCCCTGTGTTGCCCCCATAGCATGAGTCCTGTTCTCCCGCCCCTTAGAACTATGTGTTGCTATTTGTATGTCCTTCCTGAACCGATGATGTAGATTTAGATACTTGAGGCTTATTTGGGGACTATCGGGTTCCTATTCGCCATGTCACATCTAGGCCCTAGTCCCGGGTTGTGACATAAGATGGTGTTAGAGCCCTAAGTTTATAAATAGTCCTCGGAGTCCAACATGCCGCGTCAAGTAGAGTCCTATAAATGGGTGTAAAGTGCACCATGCCAATGAGTGGGAGGCTACGAAGGCGTTCTAGGAATTTCCTCACTTCTTCATGTCTTATGTCATGCTATGGATTGTTTGGTTCCTTTATCTTGATAGTGTCATTGCTCCATTTCTAGAATATGCCTCAAAGAAGACCCCTCCCACCAAAGCCGGCTCCGGCTAATGAGGAACATGCTCCTTAAGGGCCTATAGATGAACCCATCTCAAATGGTGAATTCTGCACAACCTTTTCAATGCTTGCTAAGGTGGTGGCCTCTTAGACAAGGCAGACTAACTTGTCACGGGATCCCACGCCTGCTTCTAGGGTGAGGGATTTCACCTGGATGAATCCTCTGGAGTTCCATGGGTCAAAGACTGACGAGGATGCTCAGGAGTTCACTGATGCATTTACCAAGATACTGAACATCATGGGTATCACTTCGAAAGAGAAGGCTGAATTAGTTGGCTATCAACTGAAAGATGTGGCTCAGGTATGGTATACTCGATGGGCTATGGAGAGCTTTTGCGGTGGTGATGTTAATTGGGAAGAGCTCAGATTTGCATTCCTTATCGCTTCTTTCCCCTTGAGCTTAGGGAAACCAGGATGACTGAGTTTATCAACCTCAAGAAAGGGGGTATGAGTGTGAGGGACTATGCCATCAAGTTTACAAAGCTTTCCAAGTATGCTTCGTCATTTGTGGCTGACCCCCATGCAAGTATGCACAAGTTTGTTTTGGGTATCTCTTATTTGCTTATAAAGGAATGTCGTACTGCTATTCTCATAAGGGATATGGATATTGCGAGACTCATGGTGTATGTTGAATAGATTGAAGGGGAGAAATTCAAGGAGAGAAGGGTTCACGATCCCAAGAGAGCGCGTTTTGATGGTGGATTCTCTGGTTCTCGAAGTGGTGGCTTCGGTCGCTTCCAACAGAGCCAAGGTTCTGGTGCTCGGGTTGCTAATGCTTGGGTACCTCCTCTTAGGGCACCGGTTTGTGGGGGACAGGAGTGGCCTCTGTGTGAAAAGTGTGGGAAGCCCCACACGAGAGTTTGTTGGAGGGATTTGGGTGTTTGCTTCGGGTATGGTGATAAAAACCACAAGGTTGTTGATTGTCCTAGGAATTCCCATCGAGGCCAAGGTCAGGTGGCCCAAGGCGGGCAAGGCTAACAAAGGGTTCCCCAAGGTGTTTCCCCAAGGTGTTTCCCCAAGGAACAATCAGTTCAGTGCACTCCACACCCGCCAGGATTTCGAGGAAGCTCCGGATGTCGTGATTGGTATGTTAATAGTCTTTGATTTTGATGTTTATATTTTGCTTAATCCGGGTGCAAACTTGTCTTTTCTGACTCTTCTATTGGTTGTTAAATTTGGTTTGCGTCCCATGGTTTTGAGGGACCCTTTCTCAGTTTATACTCCCATGGGTGAATCTTTTATTGCACATAAAGTCTATCATGGTTGCCCTATTTCTGTATTGCATAAAATTTTTCCGTGTGATCTTGTGGAACTTGAGATGTTTGACTTTGACGTGATTCTTGGATGGATTGGTTGCATGCATCACATGCCTCTATAGTTTGTAGAACCAAGAAGGTCAAGTTCCAACCTCCTGGTGAACCCGTTCTTAAATGGAAGGGTGGTGAATCCTTTGTTGAAGGTCAGTTTATTTCCTACCTCAAGGCACAGAGAATGATTTCTAAGGGGTATATTTAACATATTTTTAGTGTCAAGGATATAGAGTCCTAAGTGCCTACTCTTGAGTTAGTCTCTGTGGTGAATGAGTTTTTGTATGTGTTTCCTAAAGTGTTGTCGTGCATTCCTTCTGAAAGAGAGGTAGACTTCGACATAGATCTTCTTCCGGATACTCATCCTATCACTATTCCTCCTTACTATATAGTACCGATGGAGTTGAAAGAATTAAAAGAGCAGTTAAAGGATTTGTTGGAGAAGGGTTTCATTCGACCTAGTATATCACCGAGAGGTGCTCCAGTGTTGTTTGTAAGAAAGAAGGACGGATCTCTTCGGATGTGTATTGATTATAGGCAACTGAATAAGGTGACCGTTAAGAATAAGTACTCGTTGCCTAGGATTGAGGACTTGTTTAACCAGCTTCAAGGGGCTACTTATTTC
Source organism: Solanum rostratum (assembly GCA_029948455.1). Classification (NCBI taxonomy): domain Eukaryota; kingdom Viridiplantae; phylum Streptophyta; class Magnoliopsida; order Solanales; family Solanaceae; genus Solanum; species Solanum rostratum. The sequence goes on from CM057053.1 coordinate 28,167,943, forward strand.
TCAAAGATTGATCTTTGTTCCGGGTATCATCAGTTGAAGGTTAGGGAGTGTTACATTCTCAAAACAACCTTTCGGACGAGGTATGGGCACTTTGAGTTTGTGGTGATGTCGTTTGGCCTAACCAATGCTCCGGCTATGTTCATGGATATAATGAATTAGGTGTTTAAGCCATTCCTTGATAGTTTTGTCGTGGTCTTCATTGATGACATTCTCATTTACTCCCGAAGTGAGCAGGAGCACGGGGATCACTCAAGGATGGTCCTCCAAACTTTAAGAGAGAAAAAGTTGTATGCCAAGTTTAGCAAGTGTGAATTTTGGCTGGGCGAAGTGGCTTTCCTTGGTCATGTGGTGTTCGATGATGGTATCAAGGTGGATTCAAAGAAGACCGAGGCCGTGAGGAATTGGCCCAGACCGTTGACTCCTTCAGATATTCAAAGTTTTCTTTGGTTGGCCGGATATTACAGAAGGTTTGTTGAAGGATTCTCATCTATTTCATCTCCATTGACTAAGTTGACCCAAAAGAAGGCTAAGTTTGTGTGGTCGGACGAATGCGAGCAGAGTTTCTAGACTTCAAAGTATCGACTTATATTGGCCCTCGTTTTGACTTTACCAAATGGCTTGGAGGGATTCATGGTGTATTATGGTGCCTCATAGATTGGGTTGGGTTGTGTGCTTATGCAACATGGTAAGGTAATAGCATATGCATCAAGGCAGTTAAAGGTGCATGAACGTAATTACCCAACGCACGACCTTGAGTTGGAGGCGATAGTTTTTGCTTTGAAGATTTAGAGACATTATTTGTATAGGGTTCATATTGATGTCTTCACCGATCATAAGAGTTTTTCCATATGTGTTCACTCAGACAAATCTCAATTCAAGACAAAGGAGGTGGTTGGAACTTCTAAAGGATTACAACATGAGTGTTTTGTATCATCCCGGCAAGGCCAACATGGTGGCTGATGGTTTTAGCAGGCTATCTATGGGAAGTGTGTTGCATGTTGGGGAGGAAAGGAAAGAGTTAGCAAGGGATGTTCACCGGTTAGCTAGGTTGGGTGTCAGGTTGGACGATTTGAGCAATGGTGGTATCTGTGTTCAAAGCGGGGCATAATCTTTCATGGTGAGTGATGTAAAAGCTAAGCAAAATTTAGACTCGTCGTTATTTGAATTGAAGAAGTTGGTTTCCAAAAAAGAGATTGAGGTATTCTCCCAAGGGGGAGATGGTGTGCTCCGGTACCAAGACCGGCTTTGTATTCTGGATGTAGATGATCTTAGAAGGGTGATTATGAGTAAGGGTCACAACTCTCACTATTCTATTCACCCGTGGTCTACCAAAATAAACCGGAATTTTAAAAAAGTGTATTGGTGTCATGGTATGAAGAAAGACATCGCTAAATTCGTATCCGAATGTCCGAATTGTTAACAAGTAAAGGTAGAGCACCAAAGGCCCACTAGCTTGGCCCAAGACATTGAGATTCCCACATGAAAATGCGAAGATGTACACATGGATTTTGTGGTTGGGTTGCCTGGGACCAAAGGAAATTTGATTCCATTTGGGTTGTCGTGGATCGGATGAAGAAGTATATTCATTTTCTACTGGTCAAGACTACCTTCGGCACTGGGGATTATGCAAAGTTGTGTTGGTGAGGTTACATGGTGCGCCTAGGTCTATTATATCAGATCGTGGTACCTAATTCACTTCCCACTTTTGGAGATCTTTTCAGAAGCTCAGAACTGAGATTAAGTTGAGCACCACTTTTCATCTCAAACCGATGGACAAGCTGAGAGAACTATTCAAATCATGGAGGATATGTTGAGGGCTTGTGTGTTGGAGTTTAAAGGAAACTGGGATGACCACCTTCCACTCATTTAGTTTGCTTATAATAATAGCTTCCATGCTAGCGTTGGTATGGTGCAATTTGAGGCCTTATATGGAGAAGGTGTAGATTACTAGTGGGGTGGTTTGAGTTGGTAGAGATGGCACTAGTTGGCTCGGATTTAGTGATGGAGGCCATGGATAAGGTGAAAGTGATTAGGAAAAGGTTGAAAATGAGACAAAGTCGTCAAAAGTCTTATTCGGATGTTAGCAAGAGGGATCATGAGTTTCGTATCGGTAATTGGGTATATGCAAAGGTTTCACCCATGAAGGGTGTGATGCGTTTTGGTAAGAAGGGAAAGCTAAGCCCCCGGTATGTTGGCCCTTATGAGATCGTTGAGTGGGTTGGAGGTGTGACTTATAGGTTGGAGTTGCCTCCGGACTTGAGTTCCATTCACCTAGACTTTCATGTGTGTATGTGGAGGAAGCTAATTGGTGTTCCTAGCACTGTTGTTCCCTTGGAAGGGATTGAAGTTGAAGCGAACTTGTCTTATAAGGAAATTTTCGGTGGAAATCTTTAATATACAAGTAAAGCGGCTTCGTAACAAGGGTGTGGCTTCGATGAAGGTGCTTTGAAGAAATCAACATGTGGAGAGTGCTACTAGGGAGGTGGAGCTGGACATGGTGAAGTGATACCCTCATCATTTCCAATCTACTCAAGCCTAAGGTACTAGGATTCTCCCCTTTCTAATGGTTCCAATTCTGGCCCTCTTGAGTCTCATGGCATGACATGCATACATGTGCACAAAAAGGATTTTTATAATGTTTTGAATGACTTGAATACGATTTTGATACGAGTTTAAAGGCTTTATGACTTTTTTCAAATAATGAACTATGCATTGTACCTTATATTTGAGTGTTTCGGTATTCTAAGTCAAGCCTTTCAAGCCTTGTTCTTGCACATTCGGGGGAAAATGTTCTGAAGGGGAAGATGATGTAAGCACATTAATTTTTTCGAGCGGCTTTACCGAATCTCTTGGTACTGTCCCGAGCGAAATGCCAAGCATCGCTCCACGGAAGGCCCACACGGGCCGTGTGAAGCCACATCGACTGTGTGGCCTCCCATGGAGGGACACTTGGTCAAATTCATGGAAGGGGCAATTTTAGATGGAGGAGAATTTGTATCAAGTGAGGGTACAAGACCACTCACACGGTCCATGTGATGTCACGGGCCGTGTGGCACTCCGTGTAACTCGCTATGTAAAATTTTTCTAAGTATGGTAGTACCGTCTTGTAATTTTGTTGTGCTGAAATTATTTCAAGTGCTATCAAATGGTCCTTGTCATGGCCCGTATGTGGGATTGATTCTTGGTCCCTTTCAACCAAGAAGGCCCAAAGATCTTTCAATTGATTTCATGAATTTAGTTTACTTCAAATATGAGATTTCATTACTTGATTTATTTAAATCCAATTGATGTATGGGTTGTGTTCTACCTATGATTTCAATTCACTTTGATCACTAATATGATGATTTACATTGAATTATGAATTTATAAACATGCATGTCCCTTTTTAAAGTTTATTTACGCATGGGTGATTCATACTGTGTTTTAGATGTTGATTTAAGTATGGATTTACTCAATTTAACACTATGATATTGATTTTAACTTGAATTTATATCACCTACGCCAACCTTACATCATGCATTGCATTTGCATTCATGCTCATTAGTTTACATGAAAATTATGAAGTGGGTTAAGCCCAATTATGTTTTATGAAATGATTATGATATGATTTTGGTAAGGCATTGGTTATGACAAGAATGTGATCACATACATGTCTATGATTATGGTTTTTTGAGTATTTTGGGTGCTTGCACTATTCTATATATGCAGATGAGCTACTCCTTACATGATCATTACAATTATAATTGATGATTTGGCATTTGAGCCTAAATGTGCATTGAACGATTTGAAATGCATATTGTACCTCTTGAAAGCACGTATATGTATAAGTATTCATGTGGGATGTTGTTGACTTAGCACCGATGGATTGGGGGCATTAGGGCTATCCCCTAGGGCCCTCTCCCTTTCCTTGAACTATGAGCCAACATAGTAACAATAACCATTATCGAAATGACGGCTAGTAAGGAATGGTTATTCGTTTATGATTATGAGATGTTATGTATGATTATGGAAAATCCTTCTGAAATGGTGAGTTCCGTAAGGAAGGTGACCATCCCTCGAAATGGTGGGTTCCGTAAGGTGTGATGTAGATTACCTTTGGCAAGTAATCTTATCCTACTGATGGGAAGTCTTTATAGGACTAATTCATATAATAGCTCGCATGGGTTTGAATAGTCCATCCCCACTACATATGAGCATTTTTGCATTTCATACATCATAAATTTCATGGCATCTTGTATATATTTCCATTAGGTATATGATTCTTTCTATATTATGTGCCCTTGTCATCTAACATTGAAATGTAGGTTTGGTAAGTCATATGCATTGCATGCCCGCTTACTTAGTATATTCAAACGTACTAATGCATACTCTATGCCTACATGATTTAACATGTAGGGGCCGAGCACTTTGAGTATCAACCATTTGACACATAATTCGATTCAGAAGAGTATTGTGGTGAGTCCCATCCTCCAAGGACGAGCCACCTTCCTTTACCTTTACTATCTTGAGTTCCTTTTCATTTGAGCGTGAGCCCGAAACTTATCCTTGCCCCCATTCCATCTTGAATAGAGGCATTCGTTGGATAATACGTAGACTCTTTTGAAAGCCGCTTGTTATGCGTGCTATTTGACTTATCGCAAATTCTTATTTTGCTATATGTATATTTTTGTGTGGAAATGTGGAAAATCCCTATCCCGATATTTCCCCTATAGCGTGAGTCCTATTTTCCCACCCTTTAGAACTATGTGTTGCTATTTGCATGTCCTTCCTGAACCGATGATGTGAATTTAGATACTTGAGGCTTTTTTGGGGACTCTTGGGTTCCCATTCGCCATGTCACATTTAGTCCCTATTCCCGGGTCATGACACTCTCATTCTAACACTTAGATTTTACAATTCAAATTCCTAAAACTTCACTCAAGCCTTTCCTTGAAGAATCAAGCTTAGATCTCAAGTGTGCTCTCAAGTTCAAGTTTATTTCATTCTAAACTCTCTAATTCAAGCAAGGTATATGTGGTTTCATTCATGGTTACCTTCCAATCATGAAGCCCCAAATTATAATTCTTAATTTTTATGAATTTCAAGTATAATTTGCAAATGAATATTATGATTTAGCTTCAAGTTGATGCATTGGAGTCATGGGTTGATTTCAATTGATGGTTTTAACATGATTTGAATCATATTATGTCATTTTACATGGATATCATTGAGAATTGAATATGTATGTCCCTTTGATTCATGTATTTATGCATGAGTAATTTCAAGTATGCTTCAACAGTTGATTTCTTCATGGATTTAGTATGATTTCATCTTATTATGTTGTTTTAAATTATGAATTCAATATGCCCATTCTACCCTCTCATTACTCACGACAGACGCGTGCATGAATAAGGATTTCATGAGAATTATGATGTGTGTTATTACCCAATTATGATTATGACTATGATTTCAATGCAAGTATGGTTATGATATGATATGTGATCACATAAATATCTATGATATGACTTTAAGCAATCATGGGTGTGAATACACCAACATGTTCAAGAATGAATGAGCTACTCCTAAGTATGTATTCATGTATTTAAGTATGATTTGGCTCTTTAGCCCAAATATGCATTATTATGAAATGAGATTTGACTCTTAAGTCTATGTATGCATTATTATGGTTTGTAAAGACTAATGTTCCAATTTCAAGCTTGTATATGTATATGTATATATATGTATTCTTGTGGAATGATGACTTAGCACCAAATGGGCTTAGAAGTGAGAGCTCAACCTAAGGGGTCCTTATAGAAAGTCTCCTTTCTCATAACTTTGTTCCAAACATATGTATGTTTATGCCCCTTTGTAGATGATTTTGGAAAAATCCTTTTCTAAAAGGGCGGTGGTCCTGTAAGGTAAGGTTACTTCTCTGAAATAGGTGTTGGTCCTGTAAGGAGGAGTATGGTCTACCTTTGGCAAGTAGATCACTCTTTTCTCTTGTGTAGAGAGAATATTGGTATTCCAAGTAATAGCTAACTTTCTTTTATATGTCAGTTGAGGTCCCATCCACTCTATGTTTAAAGTATTATGGAATTCATGCATCATGATTTATGGCATCTTGGTATTATATATATATATATATATATATATAGGTATTATATGGAATTCATGCATCATGATTTATGGCATTATGGAATTCATGCATCATGATTTATGGCATCTTGGTATTATATATATATATATATATATATACTTATCATCTAACACTTAATGCAGGTTTTATCACGATTATTACATTGCATATCTGCATATTGAGTACATTCAAATATACTAACACATATTTTGCGTACATAATCTAACCATGTAGGGACCAAAGATTTCCCTCATCCACCCCTTCAAGGCTAAGTTTGATTTGGAAAGTTCACTAAGTAGTGAGTCCTTTGATCCAAGGACAAGGCCACTATCTATCAACCTATGCTATGATTATTATTTTCTTATATTCTTACTTTGAGGGTGAACTTGGGACATATCTTCGCCCCCATCTTATCTATAGAAGCATTGTTGGACGTCATTTAAAGTGTATGTGTGATCTTGATATGTTGATACTTGTGGGATTATACTTATGTTTTACGTTATGATGTTATGATGGTGAAAGTCCTAAGTCCCTTTTCCTATAGCATGAGTCATATGATCCCGCCCCTTAGAATTTACTTGTTGTTGGTTATGTGATGGTAAGTCCTATGTTCCTTATTCCCATAGCTTGAGTCTCGAATTCCTGTCCCCTAGACTTATGTGTTGCAATTGCGTGCTAATAGGTCCCATATCCCTTACCCGATAGCTTGAGTCATATATCCCTTTACGTTAGTATCACTTATTAATTATTAAATTGTGTTTTAGAACCAATAATGTGTAAATGGATACTATAAGGCTTATTTGGGGCTTTTGAGTTCCGATTTTCCATTTCACTCCTAGGCCCTAGGCTTCGGATCGTGACAATCACCAATAGTCGGGTCAACGTCCCCTTCAAATAAAGAAGTCTTCTTGTTTTTGCCCGATTCAATTTTCGGCTCATCTTTCTCCCCAAATAAAGAGGTCTTGCTGTCTTTGCTTTGAATAACTTGAGGAGGTTCACTACCCTCAACACCTTTTCCACTGCTTGTAGTGATGGCCAAACATTGTTGATATTCGTTATTTGGGTTTCCCACGTATCACTTGGCAAACCACCCTTTGGCCTTTAGTTCAAGTAGGCAGAGATGGTCTCTAATTGTGTCTCCAATTGTTCAATTAAGGTTGAATAAGATATAACCGTTTGATTCAATAAAGAGAAGTCTAACTTCATTTCTTTAAGAACATCATTTGATCCCTCTACTTTTTTGAGGATCCTCGCGAACATATCCTCCATGCAAAAGGTTTCTGAATTTGCATAAGATTCTTTTGGCTTCGCTTGATCATGGGGAGGAATATAATGTTTTGTATCTCCATCATAATCTCTCCACCTCCTGACTCTATCTCTCCATTTACTATCATGCCATCCACCATCATTCTTCTAACCTTGATTCCCGGGTGGCCTTGGAAAGGCTGATCGAGAACCCACCAATTGGTTCCCCAAATATTTCACTTCTTCATTATATGTTGTCTCAACATAAGCATCATCAAGGGCTGCTCTTCCATTACTTCTGATGGCATTCACGTTCATACGGTTGCTGCTCATCACATGCTTGGTTAGCAAATCAAATTGTGTCATGATTTTCACCATGTTCTCATCACTTTCTTGGTCTTCAACAAGTTGTACCTTGTTAATCTCCTTGAATATGAAGAGATAAGATCATCTCTAGTATACCACGCCCAGTTGATTTTAGTGATATCATCAAGAAGGGTTGAAGCAGTGGAAAAAGGTTGCTTCATAATACCACCTAAAGCAAGCTGATCCGCTATCCTTTTGTTTACAGCATCAAGGATGTAATTGAAGTATTAGAGAAAAAGATGACCCGATATTCCATGTTTAGGAGACTGCATCAACAACTTTTGAAATCGTAACCATGTTTCGTGGAGTGACTCTTCGTCTATCCACTTGAAATTTTCAATAATATTTCTCAACTTCACCATCTTTGAAGGAGGGAAAAATCTCTCATAGAAAGTCTTAATGAACTCCTTCCAAGAAATAATGAAGCCCGTTGGCAACTCAGCTAGCAATCTAGTTGCTTCCCCTAACAATGAAAAGGAAAACAACCTCAATCATATCGCCTCTTGAGTGATGATGTCACCTGAGCTACACCTACTTTTTGAGGCTAAAGCATCATTGTCAAGGTATATAACCTAACCAAGGTCGGGGTCGCAACCCATAGGGAATATGGTAGACTTAGAAGAATTTAATGCAATTCAAGTTGATTAACCACTTTATTTCCCCCAACGAGGGGGTTTTGTGACAACTATGAAAAATAATTCCAAACTAAGACAAGTGTTAAACAATTATGAAGAGTAACTAGGGTATTGTGTTCTCCATAATTCCCTAACTCAGTATAACCAGATAATCAAATTCTTTTCTAGTGTGTAGCATGAGGAACGGTAAGTTAAGTTCACCAAACCCTTTGTCCTAGGTGAGATGTGAATTTCACTACGTGATTTGATCCATCCCCGTAGTGTGACATTACTAACCCTTACCTATTATTCCAGTACAACCTCCCTTTGGCCCAGTCAGTTGATTAGATAAGAAACATCAATTGAATCATGTTAATTAATCTCTTTTCCTATTCATTACTACCTTGATCTAATCAATAACACTAGGCGAGTTCTAACTTTGTCTACCATTAGAAATCATTCAAACCAAAGATAATTAATTAATATATGAATGCACACTTTTCAAGAATTACTAATTATCCGATTTTACCTTGTTAGTTCTTCATGGTTCTCACAACCCTAGTTGTTGATTTAGCTACTCATGATCTACCCTAGTTGTTGATTTAGCTACTCATGATCTGTGTAAATACAAGACTTTTGAATTTGAATAACATAATTGATCACTTTCACAAGAGAATTAAGCACATGAAATTCAAACTTTTCATCAAGAATCACAAGATTGAAATCAAAAGACGCGATAAAGTTTTACAAATGTTTCTCTCAAACTCTCTATGGTTATATCAACTCACTCTACCATTTCCCCTGAAAAATAACCTAAAATCGATTTATAGTGTTTAAAATGCAAAACTAAAATAGAATATGATAACTGGGTTGGCAGGTTCTATGGCAGCTTCTACGGGCCACATAATCGTTTACGGCTCACAATTAGGCTTTCGTGGATTGGTTCTTCAAATTTGGGGATAACTTCTACCACACCTTTCTACGGCACATAGGGGGTTTCGTCTGATGATTTTTTAGCAACTCCCCACTTTCGTATCCTCAAGGCATGACGCCAAGTCTACCGCTTGTATAAACTTTTACGGCTCGTTTGCATGTTTGTAGATTAACTTCATAAAATCACCCTTCACTGAAATTGTACACAACCATTTTTACGGCCCGTAAAATTGTCTATAGCTCGTAAAACGTCTCGTGGAACCTCTGCTTCAAAAAATTCGGCACACTTAGACTAAAAATTTTGCCAACCTTATAATCCTAATAAAACAAATATAAAAATACATCAAATCTACTAACATCGCATCGAGAACACAAAAAATTTCATGTTTTAAGCATCAAAAGTGTTGTATTTTGATAGCACATCAAGTGACACCTTCAAAAGGGAATGATCAGTATACATGCACAAAGTTTCGAATGCATTCGTGAGGGTCTTCATGTGCGAAAATCACAAATAGACCTTTCCGCTGCAACAACTAAAGCATGGTGCTAGTGACATAGAATACTGCATTAACCACAAGAAGGGGAAACCTAATAGCACCAACACTTCCAAGTTGATCCCAACTGACATTGTTAAGTCTCCTGATGTCATCACCATTGATACTTCCATAAGTGCTCATTTCTTCAACTGAAAAAGGAAACAACGCAAAAGAAAAAGAAAAGCATGTAAGTACACTCAACTATAAAGAATTAGCCCAATAAAACACTTTTAAACCAAAAACATAACACCGTTCCCCGGCAATGGCCCCATTTTGATGTTGCTCAAGCATACCCCAAAATAATTTAGATATAAAAAGATCATCATCGGTATATCTAATACGAATTGGGGTTGAATCCCACAGTGAACAATTTATGACTTAAACTTTTAAGTAGTAAATTAAACTAATGGTTGTAGAATGAATAAAAAAAGGTATGTATTAAATGCATTAATATATAGTAAAAATATGATTTCTCAATTTGGTGTAACGCAATAAGAGAAAGTACATGCCAGGGGTGTACACACTTGGTCAAGAAGTAATCATTTGAGTCTCATATATTGAATAAACACATTAACTGGACATGGGTAGGCCAAATTACTAGTAACCACAATCTCTAATCAGACGAAAGTAGTGTTCCATATAAATTGGGTAAGGTCTCATATGCCAAATCACACTAGGAATTTGTTGGAGCCTATGCAATTAAATAAAAAACCTTCTACAACCTTAGTCGATTGAACCCCAACTAGGAAGTCAACCAAATTCATAAAAACCTAGACATCCATGCTAATTAGCCACTTCAATTACTCAAGAATACTTGTAATAGTTAAAGATCTAAATATAAAACCCTAAGTTTGCAACCTTAGAGCTTCAATTAAACGTGATAATAAACATGAACCCGTATGAATTAATAGAAGTTCATTCGAATTAACAAAGGCCTATACAAAAAATTAAAGACCCAAGTCATGGCACACCCCCAAGATGAGGTTTTTAGCCTATCATAAATGGAAAAGTAAACAAATTACCATAAACATTATCCATGGCTTCAACCTGAATTTCCCAAGAAGAGATCAAAATGAAAATACTCAACTTCAATACTAATCTTCAAGTAAAAATATAGATCTTACCTAGAGAAAAGTATATTGAAAGAATACAAAGTTGGAACCCCCAAAATCCCAAAAATTTGACTATAATACATCTCCGAATTGCACCTTGCCAAACCAATTGACAACGTAATTCAGGCATTGCCAATCCATTCGGTGATACGCTGAATGCTCCCTTTGACAGCACTTTGTGTTCCTTCTTCATGAAATTTTGCTGACGCACTGTTGACCGGCCGAATTGATTCGATAGTTTGCCAAATTTCCCTTGACATCATCAATTCTTCCCATGTCTCAAATCTTCTTTTATCCTGTTTTGGCACTTTCAGTGATCTCGATTTAGACCTCATTTTTAATTTGGCGGTGCACCAATTTTCTATTTTCCCTGCTGAAGTTGCTAACACATTTTGGAATTGTTTTGGGAAATTCAGCGATGATTTTCCCTTTTGGCGGTGAGTCGATTTCATTTGGCGATGCCAGTTTTGACTATATTTTTGTCCATTTTACTCATTTTCTCCTTGTTTTGCATTAAGCCTTTCATGGGTACAAAACCTGGCATTGTAAGCATAATTTAGTTAATTTCCAAGAAAGAATATGTATTAATGATAAGGGTTTGCACCAATTAATGCCCAAATATGAGTCCAACCCGAGACTCATCACTAGTGGTGTATCAACTTTAAGGCATTGCTAAAATATGATATGACCAATGGAAGAGTGAGCGGGTTAAAGAATTGGGTCCTATATCTTGGAAAGAGTTCAAGAGTATATTCCTTGATTGATTCTTTCCCTTAAGTTGAGGAAATCGAAGATAAATGAATTTATCAATCTCAATCAAGGAGGGATGAGTGCGAGAGAGTATACATTCAAATTCACTAAATTATCCAAATATGATCCATTCATGGTTTCCAATCAAAGGGCAAGAATGAGTCAGTTCGTGTTGGATGTCTCAGACTTAGAGTCCAAGGAGAACAAGATGGTTGTGCTAATCAAATAAATGAATATTTTGAGGCTTATAACATATGCAATGCAATAGAAGACGAGAAGATTAGGAAAGAGGAAAGAGAGTCCAAGAGGGCTTAGGTTAATAGTGGTGTTTGTTTCTACCAAAGGTCAAGAAATAGTGGAAATGAGAGAGCTCAAGGTGGGTAGAGGTGTTTTGGTCATGTTTCATCCAACAACTATTTACCAAATTTACTAAATGTGAATTTTAGTTGAGATTTTGTGGCATTTTTTTCACATTATTTTTGGTGATGGTATTGTGGTTAATCCAAAGAAAATAGAAGCGGTGATAAATTGGCTTAGATCATTGTGTCTCTCAGATATTAGAAGCATTTTTAGTCTTGGTTGGGGATTTTAGAAGGTTTGTAGAAGAATTTTCATCTATTCCATTGCCTTTGACCAAGTTGATCTAAAACAAGGTAAAGTTTCAATGGTTAGATGAGTGCGAGAAAAGCTTCAAAAACATTGAAGGATCATCTGACACCAGCTCCTACTTTGATATAGGCAGAAGGTTCAAATAGATTTATAGTATATTTTGTTGCCTTATGGGTTAATTAGGTTGTGTTTTGGCAACATGGCAAGGTCATTCCATATGTCTCTAGGAAATGCAAAGTGCAAGAATGAAACTATTCAACTCATGATCTTAAATAGGTGGCGGTTGTATTTAAATTGTATATTTGGCATCACTATCTTTATGGGGTTTGTGCTAATATATTCATCAACCACAAAAGCTTTCAACATGTGCTTATCTAAAGGTATTTGAACTTTAGGCAAAGGAGGTGGCTTGAGCTATTAAAGGACTATTATATGAGTGTATTGTACCATTCAGGTAAAGCTAATGTTGTCATCCATACTCTTAGTTGGTTGTTCATGAATAGTTTTTCTCCTGTGGAGAATAAAAAGAAAGAGTTGGTCAAAGATGTGCATCGATTGGCCTGTTTACATGTGAGGTTGAGTGACTCTAAATAGGTGGTGTTCTTGTTTATAATAGGTCAAAATCATCATTGGTAGAGGATGTAAAAGCAAAGAAAGATGGATCAAACCTTTGTTGAGTTGAAAAAGTTGGTGGTTGATAAGAAAATTGAGGTTTTCTCATAAGGGGGAGACGGGGTACTTCGTTACCAAGGCCGGTTATGTATTCCAATTGTTGATGGCCTATGGAAGATGATATTTAGTAAACCCACAACTGTCGGCATTCTATTTATCTGGCCAAAAGGGAAGAAGAAGGACATAGCTGATAATGACCAAAATATACATCTATGAACAATCAGTTGCAATATATTTATCCAACTTATGAGTCGAGGTCGATCCCACAAGGAATATGGAAGAATATTGTCAATAATAAGAACTTTAACTTGATAGTAGTTACACAAAAATGGAAGGAGGGGGGGGGGGCAAGGGAGGGGGGGGGGTTTAATTGAAATAAAAGAAAGCACATTTATAAAAATAATAATAGCTTGCAATTAATATTTATTTGTGTCAAGATAAATAGAAGTAACTGGGAATGTATTTCCACAATTTCATAACTTAGCAAGATTATTGCATTAGTGATCTATTTTAATTTTTAGCATGCAAAACTAGTAAGATATGTTTACCTAAGTCCTTGGTCTGGAAAATTGATGATTATCACCACATAACGTGGTCCATCTATGGGTGTATGTATTACTAACCCTTACTATGGTCCCAGGTTTAACCATCCTTTCGTCCCTTCAGGCTAATTAGATGAGTGTAATCACATGTAAATCTCTGTTATTATCCTTTTTCCCATTCATTACCCCCTTGGTATGGCAAGTAAGAATAAGGCGAGTTTAATGTTGACCACCGTTGAACAAAACTAATAGATAAATAATACATGCATAAAAATCATTCAAGAATCACTTTTCTACATTAACTTGCTTCGGTTATCCGTCATGGTTTCCACAATCCTACTTATGAAATTTAGCTACTCATTATCGTAAAAACACTATTAAAATTTATTTAAAATAAACTTGCTTGTGATTCAAGAACAAAGTTAAATAATTTTTCGATAATAAAAAATAAAAAATAAATAATAAAGGGAGAGGAGAATAATTAATCAAAATTCTTTGATCTCCACGCTGGCTCTTTCAAAATTTCAAGCTATGTAATTCTAAAACCTAGATTATGGGTAAGTGGTAAAATCTATTAGTTTGTTAGTTGTGGAAGAATTATTTTTATGGACTATTATGGATATAGAAAATAAATAAATTATTTTTATGGACTATTATGGATATAGAAAATAACTAAGTCCAATATAAATTGAAAAATCAAAAGCCAATTAAATTGAGTTGATGTTCACTGCCACCGCCTTCGACTTAGCTCTCACTGCCACGTTGCAGGACTAAGTTTACAATTCACTTTTCAATTTTCGTTGCAAGTATGCATATATGAATATTAATAAAATATTCAATTTAATTCATCAAACTACTTACTTGATTTTTCTTCTGTAATCTTTAAATTCAAATACGTTTTAGCTCCACATTTCTTCAACTTTACACCAACTTAATCCTAGAAATAAAATATGCTATTTTGCACAATTTCATAAAATTTATGCTTAGAAAGAATAAAGAAAAGATCAAATATGAGGTAAATACTGATTAAATATATTTATATTTAACCTCACACCAAACCCCACACTTAAACTTTAGCTCGTACTCGAGCAAACATTAAAGCTCATCTCAAATAAATTTAAACTAGGAATGTCGTCACTTTGGTTGATACAAATAATTAAGCCATGAAAAAATTCACTATATTAAGTATACTTTCTATCTCTTCTCAGTCTAACAGCTATTTGGTCTCCAATGGTACTTAACGACCAATTTTCCTATCGGCACCATGGCCGGTGGGTCACCGAATGGTCTAATGAGACAACCAGAACTATTACAACAAGAAGACAACACGAATGATGCTCGAGACCCACATAGATTACATTACAACTCCTCTATAGTTTCCTCGAATCTATGGATAAGTGTGGAAAGAAAAATTGCAATTTCAACAAATGAATCATGGAGAGGGAAAAGGATAAATAATGAAATGGCTGGAAAGACGAACCCCTACAGGAAACAAATGAGTGTACAAAGTATACTAATAAAGCATCAAACCAGAAATGTCAATCTATAGATCTAATCTCAACTCGGGTAGGGCATCAAATCCATTCAGAGATAGAGATAACCCAAAAAGATACTCATATTGATGTGGAGTGTACACTTCACAAAGATCCTAGTCTTAATCTTCATACCTATGGGTCCATTGGACTTCATAATGAAAAAAAGTCTAGCCCCCGAAGTGAAGGTTTGGTGTAAGGATCTAGACTTGGTTAGGCATTAATGGTGTATAGAATTCAATTTCCGAAAAGTTTTTACTAAGGTGACACCCCATGGGCACCTCCAAAGGTCGTGTAACTCACCATGGGCCATGTGGAGGAGCCTTGAGGTGGCTCTTGGCCTTGTGTGCAGAGTGTTGGCCTTATGTTGGAGTTCAAGACCAAGGCATGCACCATATGAACCTCAAATGGTTTGTGTGACACTTCGCCAGCTGTGTGGTCGCTTGTGAGGGTAGCATTGTCCTTGAAAACCGCAGTTTTCCTAGGCACTCCACACATGAACCTCATGCGGTCCATGTGGCCCTTCACGGTCTTATGGTGTCCCGTATGGGTTTTTGTGCGAGAATTTTCTGAGTATGGAATTACCATCTCGAAACTTCATCAGTGAGAATTTTTTTAGGTGAAGCCATAGAGAAGGCTACACGGTCTGTGTTCCCCTACTTGGTCCGTATAGCCTCCCTACAGGACCCTGGCAACTTTTTGACATAAGTTTCATTAATCGGATTTTTGTAATTTTAGCTATCCCTAAGGATTTTTTATGACCTTTAACCTATCCTAAGCTTATCAAAAGACCTATTTTCTTCTATTCTCATACAAATTCAATTTAAACACTTAGAATATTAATGCTCTCATCAAAATAACTCCCTTCAAGTGAACTTTGAAGGATTGGCTTGGTGCATAAGGAAGGGTCTTCTTCTTCACTAAATTTCTTCTTGATTCCTCTTATTAAATAAGGTATGTGGGATTGACTCATAATCCCTTTTAACCATGAATGCCCAAACTCTTTTACACTTGATTTTATGAAAATGAGCTTACTTTAAATATGGGTCTTTTAGATTATTGTTTATTTGATTCAATTGAGATATGACCTATGTTTAACTGTTGATTTAAAAGTAATTTAAGCTCTAATCTGTTGAATTGAATGAATATTATGAAGATTTGAATATGCATTATCCCCTTTAAAGTTTGATTTAATCGTGGGTAATCTAAATTTTGATTTACATGTGGATTTACTTGAATTTCATATTGTATTGTTGATTTAAGTTTGAATCTCCATTTCCCATCTATTATCATATCATTCATGGCATATGCATGCATGAGCTTTGGTTTTGATTAAGGTTATTCTGTGGATTAAGCCCACATATGTTTATGAATATGATATTGATGAAAAGTATGGTTATGACAAGAACATGATCACATAAATGTCTATTATATAGCTCTTTAAGAAACTCCAGGTGTTTACACCATCTTATATATATGTCAATAAGCTATTCATATGCATGAAAATGTGATTGAAGTATGGTTTGGCTTTTGAGCCCAAATATGCATGATTATATAGAATGTTTGGCTCTTAAGCATAGGTATGCATTGAAATGATTTGAAATGAATTATGCCTCATTTGAAAGAATGTATATGTATATATATTGTGTAAGATGATGACTTATTACCGAATGGGATTGGAGGCATCAATGCTATCTCCAAGGGTCCTCTTCCTTTCTCTTGAACTATGTACCAGCATAGATATATGGTAACCATTTCTAAAATGACCGGGTCGTACGGTATGGTCACAATTATGATATGATATGGAAATCCTTTCAAAATGACCAGGTCGTAAGGAAGGTGGCCATCACACCAAAATAACCGGGTCATAAGGTGTGGTATAGATTAACTTTGTCAAATATTCTCTCACCCGATGGGAGACTTTTATCGGGCAATTTCATGTAATAACTCACATGAGTTTGAGATGTCGGTTATGGTCACATCCTCTCTATATGATAAGCATTACGACATAACATGCATTATGAATTTCATGACATATTGATAGATTACTCTTCTTTGTGTATGTACTTCTTTCTATATATATGCCTTTTTCATCTAACATTGAATGCAGGTTTAATAAGTTCATATGTATTGCATGCCCACATACTTAGTATATTCAAACGTACTAACACATGCTTTTTTCCTACATGATCTAACCACATAGGGGCCAGAGACTATATCTATCCACCCTTTGACGGTTAGTCAGATTCGTGAAAGTTGTTGTGGTGAGTCCTATCTTCTAAGTACAAGCCATTAATCCATCTACCTTTTATGTTGCTACAAGTTATGCTATATTTACTTTAAGGGTGAGTTCTGGACATGTCTTGGCCGCCGTCCAATTCTAGGACTTAGATGTTTTGTTAGACAACATGTAGACTTTTGTACGAATTTGTGCTATGTCTTGCTATTTGCTTATGGAGATTGTGTTTATGGATATCTATTGATGTTGATTATATGATGAAATTTTATGATGAAATGATGATTTGTGGAAAGTTCTAAGTCCCATATTATCCCCATAGCATGAGTCAAACTTACCCGCCCCCAAGTTCTTATGTGTTGTGTGTTATGTGGATCATGTTAATCCCTGTCCCTATGGCATCCCCATAATATGAAACCTAATTTCCCATCCCTTAGAACTATGTGTTTACTACTTTATTATGTGCTTCCAAACTGATAATTCGAATATGGATACTTTGAGGTTTGTTCGGAGACTCTTAGGTTCCCATTCGCTATGTCACTCCTAGACCCTAGGTCTGGGTCATGACATATGGGGACTCAAGTTGGTAAAAATCAAATGAATGAAGTTAATGAGCTGATTATTAATCCTTAACATGTTCTTCATGAAAGCTCTACAAAGGCTACCGAAACGCGAAACCTAGATCATTCACAATAGAACGGGCTTGAACCTAAGGATTCAGCATCCTTAGCAGGTAAGTTTACTGATCTTCAAAATACTGAGGAAATGTTTCCCCTGCTAATAATGGCAATGCTATCAGTGAGGTGAATTTGGTGAAGTCTGAAAAAGATTTTGTTTCTTTAACTCTTGATATACAGTTGGATAACAAATGGAAAGAATGTCAGCAACCTCAGTTCTAATGATGCTCAACTACCCGAAAAAAGTTTGAAACACAATGATATTGGGATGGTTCCTACTGGTCAACATGATATGGTTGAGAACAGAAAGAGTGGGAAGGGGATGAATGATGATGATCCAAAAAAGAATCCCAAAGGCAAGACTAAAACCAATAAAAACCAAATTAGCCCTAATATCCATCAACTGAAATATCAACCACCCAAGTCTCATGATCTTATAAACATGACTTCTCACTTACAAAAATACTTAACCATAACACCAATTCAAAACAACAAGTTTTTATGGAAAATGCTACCATTAATCCCCACAACAACTCCAACGCCTTCCCTAAAACCAATCAAATACCTGAACTTGCTCCCTTCACTATAGTTTATTCATATACTACTAAATAAAGGTTGAATCAAGCTAAGCTTGAGACCCCTACTATAATCAGTCCTCCAATATTTACTACAAGACAAGGCTTGCCAACAGTGATTTTTAAAAAAGAGGATTTCATGATTAATATTGCTGCTAAGTGTAAATTATACTCTGTTGGGAAGTTCTCCAAC
This sequence comes from Solanum rostratum, assembly GCA_029948455.1. Classification (NCBI taxonomy): domain Eukaryota; kingdom Viridiplantae; phylum Streptophyta; class Magnoliopsida; order Solanales; family Solanaceae; genus Solanum; species Solanum rostratum. Next base: position 28,186,650 of record CM057053.1, read on the forward strand.
ACAATGCCTAAAATTGAGATAATCAGGAGAAGCTTTATTCAAAAGACTCGGTTATTAGAAGGGGTTAAGATTACATATTTCAATGCCAGACACATATACATTGACCTTGATAATGAGGAAGATCACATCACTATTTGGAATAAGCATAAGATGTACATTGAAGGCCAATTGATGAGACTCTAACTCTGGACTCCAACGTTTACTCCTAAGAAGGAAACTCCTATTGTGCTCGTGTGGGTGACCTTACCTGAGCCCCCATGGTGCTACAACTATAAGGAGTTTATCTTACCTTTGTTGGCCCCTATTGGCAAAACCCTTTAGTTGGATGTTTCTTCTATCAAAAAAACCAAAGGGAGTGTTGGTAAAGTTAGGCTGGAATTGGATATCACCACGGAAAGACCTAATCATGTTTGGATGGACATTGATGAGAATGATTTCTCCATTGGGAGATGGAAAGCCATTTAGTATGAAAGTTTACCTTATTACTGCAACTATTGCAAACACCAGAGTCATTTGGTTCAAGGATGTAACACTCTAGATCTTAAGCTAAGACCCGAGTCATTTCTCATATATGTATAGGCTCAACTTAATGACTTCTAATATGGTGAGATAAATTCATAGGTATTCAAACATGATTACATGTGGTTTGGGGTCGTAGGATATCTCTTATATCGAGCCAAGACCAAAGGATTTCAATCGGTTAAGTTTTGTAAATTTGTACAAGGGTGAACTTTAAAGGGTCATATCTCTTAGCACATAATAAATTAGGTGCCCCACTACCTACCAAATTGTATGTCTTTGAATTAGCTTTCTAATTCATCCAATTTCAACTCACCCAAGTTCAGAGTAAGAAGTTATAACCATATACTGAAGCCTGTCTGGGCTGTCAAAAAGGGCGATGGTCAGTTTGACCACCTAATGCATTTGTTGCATCATCAAATCGCTCTGGAGAATTTGAAAAACTGTCAAAAATGGTGATCTAAAGGTCCTATTTGGCGTACTACCGAATGTTTTAATGATGGGACCTCTGGACTGCCGATTTTACCAATGGGACACTTCAAATTATTAATTTTTGAACTTTAGATGATCTTTATACTCTCCCAAGCTAGGGTTTCGACTCATATTACTCATATACACTCTTGTAAGCAAATTTTATTCCTAATCCTCTCCAAAATCCTCCCAAAAATCTTTTATTTAATCCCAAGCTTTTCAAGAACTTGCTTTGGATCTCAAGGACTCAAATGAAGCCCCAAGTCTGCCTCCATTTTTCCTTCAAGAAAGTATCAAGTTAAAGGTACGTAGGCTTCATTCATGGAGATTCTTCCACCCATGAAGTCAATCTTTCTCGTTTACCAAACTTTATGATTTTTTAAAGGTTGAATACTTTTTGATTAAACTTTATTATGCATTATAAACATGATTTGAGTTTGGATTCTTTAAGTATTGATTGATTAAGCATGAATATTTATTTAAGGCTTATTCTATGAGTCGATTATATATATTTAAACTATGCATAATATGAACTATTTAAACTATGAAAGATCGTAAACTTTAAAAATGGATTTCATGACACCCAAATTGGGGTTTCTACTACAATGTTGGTGGATCAAATTGAATGATTTCTAAATGAATTGATTTTACTCCTCTTGTCTTATACTCTTGAATTGTATAAATTTAAGATATGTACATATAACCATCATGTTTGACTAAATTTACATGACAAGGATTCTAATGTTGATCAATGATTATTGCATGTTTTGCAAGACAAGCACGATATGATAAATTATGGGCTCCTAAGCATGAATTGAACTCATGAAAAGTTCCTATGATTTGTAAGTAAAATGTTGAGCCCTTATACTATATTTTACCCTGTTGTGATTGAAGGGATCAAGTGAGATAAGTGTTTTACCATCATGTACAAACTAATTCTCACTAGAAGGGGTCAAGCATATTACAAGATCTACCATCACGTGTAATGCAATGCCCACTAGAAGGGGTCAAGTTTATGAAATATTTCACCCTCTAGTATAAGGTGTACACTCACTTGTAAGGGTCAAGTATATGGATGAGATACTCATACCATGTTGTCATGCTTTTTTACAAGTCATTAAAGTTATGATTAAATGTACAATTATATCATGTATTCTATGGGATTAGATTCAGCACTTAAAGAGACTTAAGGTGGGGGCCTGCCCAAAGGGGTCCTTATATAGAGTCATGGTATCTTAACTATGTGCTACAATAGGTTCATGCTATTTTTCCTAAATGGAATTTTACTAGTGGATCCAACTTGGTAAAGTTACCCATTATGTGGGGTCAAGCTTGGTTTACTTGGCAAGTAGATCACTCCTTTTTCGATGTGAAGGAAAACTCAGATTCCAAGTAGTAGGTCTCTTAGTCTTATGTGTCGGTTAAGGTCTCCTCCCACATATGTATGATATATTATACAAGTTTGACTATCTCCATACATGTTTTAGCTTGAGCAATGATCATATATGTCATATTGATCTTATATCTATTGATTATAATTACGTATTTTGTTAGTTATGGGTTATGTCAATGTTGCATTGCACCCCGTATACTTAGAACATTCCAAGTACTAATGCATATGTTTTTTCCTACATGATTTAACAATGTAGGGACCATAACTCCTACTCATCCTCCTACTACATATGGGTAGCTGAATTTTTTGAAGACTACTATTAATGAGTCCTCCACTCTGGGGACAATATCCACTTTACTTTCATGCTTTGGTTAAGACTTGTCTATATCGCGTATTTATCATTTGAGGGTGAGCCCTAGAGATGTCTTGGCTCCCGTTCTTTTGTGTTAGAGATGTTGTTTGATATGGATATTTATGTATTGAGTTTGAATCCCATTATGTTATGTAATTATAAAAGACTTCCCTTAGTCCCTTTATCCCCTTCTATGCTTGTTTTATGTTGAGGATGTGATGGAAGTCCTAGATCCCTATAACATCCCCATAGCGTGAGTCATACTTACCCTTCCCTTAGACTTTATTTGCTATGTGATTCATGAAAATCCTCTTCCTTAAAAACCTCATAACCCAAGTCCAAGGTCCCACATCCCTTAGAACTATTTATTGATTGCTTGTTGTTAAATTATGCTTTTCAACCGAGGATGTGCAAATGATATACTAAGAGGGTTGTTTGGGTTTCTTTGGGATTCCCATCCACCGTGTCGCGTCTAGGCCCTAGGCTTTGTTTGTGACAAAGGATGCACTGTTAAATGAAAAGATGATGAGGAAAAGATGAGAAAAAATGCTGAAAATGATAGGAAAGCAGACAACATGCAAGAGAAGTTTCTAGATGTATAGCTACTTTCCCAAATTAACTCTAATTTTCCTAGCAAGAGTGATAAGCCTTTTAGTGATGCAAGTAAAGCTACCTGGTAGCAACCTATTGACAAAGGTAAAGGAAAACAAAAGCAGGATGAGTGGCAAACTCAGAAAAGAAAAAATAGAAAAAACCGGCCCACAAATGTTGAGCAAAACAAGGAGAATGCACAAGTTCAAAAGCAATGGAAATAGAGGGAAAGCAAGTTCAGTGAGACAAATAATCAAGAAATAAGTCCTGATCAAAAGGATAAAGTCACTGATACAGTGAAAAACAACGAAATTCAAAAAGAACATATTGTTAGCCTAGGTATTGACTTATCTCCTAGGAAGAATATTGACCCTGCTTCACTGGATCAACCACCCAACCCCCCTGTGAATGTTTTGATTTCAGATGATGATGTATCCTCTTCCCTCAACCGCTCTGGTGTTATTGTTGTTGAATGTTATGGAGGTGGTGGTCATCTGGAAGAGAACCATACTAACTTGCAAGACGGGATCCAAGGGGTGGGAATCTGTCTAATGCTTTGCATGAGAACCCTCTCAATGACTATAGGTTGGACTCTAGAGCCTGTTCTACCTCAGTAGTCCATCCTCAACTTGATGTTCATCACATCACTGCTCAAAAAGTCAAGCTAAAAATACTACTCCTATCCAGAATGCAAGTTTGGGATCCATGGCCAAAGACTTGGGCTCCTTTGCTAGTACTAGTACAGCTGGGTCTAAGGCTAGGAAGAACAAGTTGAGTAAGAAAAGGAGGGATGCATTAAAAAGAGTTGAGGAACAGGTCAACATGTTGAATATTGGTCAAATTGAACCTAAAAGACCTGCAGATGGTATTAACTACAAGAATTTTACTTTAGTTGATGACCATCCTGGGTTAAAGACTGACAAAACCTATGGCAACAAAATGGAATCTTCTAATATCAAGTGCAGTCTTATTACAGCTCCCAATGTTACTATTAGCTTTAATGAATATAGAGTTATTAACTTCGAGGATGAGCTGGATAGAGCCGAAGAACCTATGGTTGAAATAAAGGGGAAGATGATGCTACTAGTGAGCAACTTATCAAGGCCTTCAGTCTTCCTAATGATGAAATTGAAGAAGAGTTCCGGTAGGTTTCTCATGAACATGGATTATCACTAAAAGGTTTCCATCATTCTACTTTAAAAACCAAGAAGACCATTCCCACCAATTCTTCTCTTATTAGTAGACCAAATATTAGGCTCTACAGTGCTAAATTTAATCAATGATTAATAGCATCATTTGGAATTTAGGGGAATTAATACCCAGGGTGCTATGGAAAGGATCAAGACTCTCAATGCTATTATATCTCCTTATTCATCCGTCTTGAGCCATTCTCCAACAACTCTCATTTATAGTATTTCAGAAATATGCTCAATATGGATATGGTTTGCGCATAACCCTTATGGAAAAATTTGGCTATTTTGGACTAAGGATATTGACTGCAATATTTTGAGCAACGAAGAATAGAAAATTAATTGTGAGATCACTCATGTCTGTGTCCCCACCCTTTTCTCATTACTTTTGTTTATGCTAAGTGTAAAGATACTCTCTGAAGACCTTTATGGGATAATATTTTTCAGTAGGCCAATACTGATAAGCCTTGGTATGCTGTGGGGGATTACAATGTTATTATTTGTCTTGAGGAAAAGTTGGGAAGTTTACCTTACAACATGAGGATGAGGTTTTAGTTCATCATTGTATAGAAGCTTGTGGTTTGATAAATTTGGGGTACAATGGTTAGAAGTTCACTTGGTCTAATCTGAGGGGTGTTAGTGCCATAATTTGGAAAATATTGGATAGGGCCATGGCTAATGACAAATGGCTAGACCTCATGCCTCAAACCTATATCACTCACCTTCCCTCTGTTGGTACTAATCACTGTCCATTGCTTATGGAAATGGTGAATAACCAATATTCTTCTACCAAATATTTTATGTTCCTCAATTGTTGGACTGAACAACGATCATTTATGAAGATAGGGAATGAATGCTGAAGTAGGCAGGTTTATGGTATCCTATGTGGATCTTCCACTATAAGATGAAAAGACTCTTCTCCACCTTGAGCAACTAGCCAAAAGCAGAATTTGGGATATTCATGCCAAAGTCAAGGAGTTTGAAGAAAAGGATAGATGTGCTAAGGAAAAATTAATTAGTACTAATGTTGAGAATGACAAAACTTCTTTATATGCAATTAATGCAGAGTATATTAAGTATTTAAAATTGGAGGAATCTATGCCTAAACAAAAAACTCAATTCCACTGGTTCCAAGAAGGTGACGTCAAGTCCAATTATTTCCATGCTTTGATTAGAGGTAGGAGGAGGAAACTTTATATTCACAGGATCCAAGATGAAGAGGGTAATTGGTTATGGGGGGATGAGCACATTTCCAGTACTGCTTGTGATTATCTTCAACAAACTTTCACTGGTGAGAATAAGTACACCTAAGATCATGGCTTGTAATGCATACCTGCTATGGTTACTGAGCATCAGAACATTGCCCTTCAGAGTATGCCTACCTTGGATAAACATAAGAATAGGGTTATTGCTATGAATCCAAATTCAGCTACATGACCTGATGAGGTGAATGGAAAGTTTTTCCAGGTTTGTAGGGAGGTTATTGAGACTGAACTTTTTGTTGTCATCCAGGCTTTCTTTTGTAGTCAATGCATCCCCAAATACCTTTCTCATGCTTGCTTGGTTTTTTTATCTTAAGTCAATCATCTTATCAGAATCTCTGAATTCATACCTATAAGCCTTACTAGTTTTACCAGTAAAATTATCTCCAAGCTCCACTATATCAAACTAGCTCCCATTGTTCCTAATCTTATTTCTCTCATCCAAACTGGTTTTTTCAAAGGTAGAAGTATTTCTAAATATATCATGTTAGCTCATGAGATCATTCATCATATTCAGAAGCCAAATATAGGTGGGATTGTTATTATAAAACATGATATGTCTAAGGCTTATGATAGGGTATCCTGAGCCTATACTTACTTAGTTCTCAAGAAAATAGGATATAGTGAGACCTTCATTGACATGGCTTGGAAAATTGTTTCCAATAATTGGTATTCTATTTTAATCAATGGTTCCAGACATGGTTTCTTTCATTCTACCATGCATCTTAAGAAAGGTGATCCTCTTTCACCTATCCTATTTATCCTAGGGACTGAGGTTTTGTCTAGACTCCTCAACAAGCTCAATCATATCAATTAGTATCATGGTCTCTTCATGCAGCAAAAAGGTCCTCAAGTTAATCATCTTAGCTTTGCAGATGTTGTGATTATTTTTACTTCTAGAAAAAAAAGTTCTCTTCAGCTTATCGTGGAAACCTTATCTACTTATGAGGATGTGTCTGCGAAATTGATTAATATGAGTAAAAGTCACTTTATGGTTTCTTTTTGTGCCTTCATTGCATATGTTAACAGAATAAAAAATATGACTGCTTTAGTTAAAAAAAATAGTCCCTTGACTTATCTTGGTTGCCCTATTTATACTGGTAGACAAAGGGTCACTTATTATTTAGATTTGGTGACTAAGGTCCTGGCCAGGATCATTGGATGGCATACTGAAATGTTGTCCAATGGTGGAAGAGATAACCTGGTAAAGCATGTGTTGCAATCTCTCCCTATCCACATCCTATCTTTAGTATGCCCTCCTAAAACCCTCCTTAGACAAACTCAGGGTCTCATTACTAATTTTTCTGGGGACGGAGAAATGATAGAAGAAGCACTATTGATCATCTTGGCAGAACCTGAGCTATCCTTATGATGGTGGTGGGTGTATTGGAGTCGAACAAATAATGGATATGGTAGTTTTGCTTCAATACAAGCATTGGTGGATTTTTTGTACTAAAAAAGTCTCTTTGAGATGATTTTTTGATGGCTAAATACTACCAGAGATCCAACCCTCTTATAAAAAAGTGGGACACAAGTCAATCTTTAATTTGGAAATACATGATAAAGAATAAGTTCAGGATTGAGCCTAACATCCAGTGGCACCTCAATTCAGGTCCTTCTTATTTCTAGTGGGATAATTGGTTGGGTAATGGTCCATTAGGTTAATTCAGAATTGGTATCTCTAGATCCAACAACATCAAGGTCTCAATTTTTCTAGATCGGGGTAACTGGAATGTTGAGAAGCTTATACAAGTTTCCCCTCCTCCGGTGATGCCTATTATTCTTAGCCACCAGTTCCAATATCAAGCCAATATACTTGATAGAGCAGTCTGGAAGTCTAACAACAATTGTTCCTTCACTTGTTCTTCAGCTAGGAACCTTACTAGGAAGAAAAGGGATAAATATGTGATTAATGCTCATACCTCAAACAATTTTATTCTTTTCTAATAATATTTTCTCTTATGAAGGATTTTGAGAGGTAAGATACCAACAAATAAGAAGATCAACTCTTTTGGTCAGCAACTTACTAAGCGTTATAATTGTTATAAGACTTGCTTTGACACTATTGACCATAATTTTGTTGTTGGTCACTTTGCTAGAAATGTTTGGGGGTATTTTGGTACTCCTTGGGAGTATCTAATGTCTATACATCTATAGGAAATCTTGTGATAAGATGGTGGACCAGTAGGAGATACAATGATGCCCACAAGCTTATTCTCCACTTCACTCCTATATTTATTTGCTGGAACCTGTGGAAGAATAGGTGTGCTAGCAAATATGGGCGTAAGTGCTCTAATGTTTCCTGAGTTGGATATGTTGTTTATAAAGACACCTTAAGCCTCTTATGCACAACTTTTCCTTATATTAATTGTCCCTCAAGCTGGAAGGAGCTGACCTTGATGGTCAAGGGTTGTTTTCATGAGATGAAGGCGTCAACAATAAACTAGCAAACACCTCCTGCTGATCATATCAAATTAAACACTGATGGTGGTGTTATAGATAATCCAGGCAATAGTGGTATTGGTGGAGTGTGTGGAAATCCCTTAGGTGATCTAATCTTTGCTTATTCATCCCCTGTTGGGTTTGGCACTAATAACCAGACTGAGCTTAAGGTTGCTTTCTTTGGTTTGTCATGGTGTCTTCAACTAGTCTACCATAAGGTGATCTTGGAAATGGACTGTGAACTCTTTGTGAAGTGGATTAATCAGTAGCTATAGCCTCTAAAAAATGTCATCAGTCAATTGTAGTCTGTTAGATGTATTCATGCTTACAGAGAAGATAATTTTGTTACTGATAATTTAGCTAAGTACATTCACAATCTTACAGCTCCTAATCATTTCTTTAATGCTCATCACCTACCAAGTGAAGTTAAACGATATTTGTATTTCGACAAGGCTGGTGTGGCAAGCTTTAGAAGGAAATATTTAAAGCGAATCAAAAAGCCTCCTTGATTGGTATGTGCTGGATCAATAAGAAACTCTTGGCCTATAAGATAGTTTAGTCCTTTAGATGTTTTTAGAGTCTTAGGTGTTTTAATTTCTGATTGATGTAAAGGGAGAGTCTCCCTTTTTTATTGCTTTCCTAGTCTTTTGTACTGAGAGGAGTCCTCTCATAGGTTCATAGCCCAGGTTTTCTCTGAGTTATCATAATGGGGATGAGTTGGTTGGCCTTAGTAGACTCGCTAACATATCAACCACCATAGGCTGGATGTAAGGTTTTATGTCCCTCTCCATTGTACTTTTGATTTGTTATTTATGATAAGGCTTGGGGGTGTGTGGCTCAACCCCTGACCACTACGAGGGGTGAGATCTTGGGGTTAGGTCTATTTAATGATAAAAAATGTATACTTTTCGATCATTATGCAAGATATTCAACAAAAAAAATAAAAGTATTAGCACTTTAACCTCAAAGAGGAACTCTAACTTATTAAATTAAATTTGTTCACCAGTCCATTAAAGAATGTTTAGTAAAATCACGTATCTATCATGATACATGTGCCCTCACAAGAAGAAATAGTCCAGGCACTCAATTTGAAGAAATGGATATAGATTTAGGATTTAGTATAAAAGAACAAATCTCACACTCGTAAAAGAATTTACATGTATGCACAAAGAACCATAGGCTTTCTTATTATGTACATCTCCACTAATTAAGTATGCTTGAATAGAATCAAATAGGATTTTATTAGGTTGTTATATTAGCTAGGGCACAGATAAGAAATTATAGCATAGTGGCTTAAACTTCCCTAGACACTTTGTTTCATGACCCAGGCCTAGGGCCTAGGAGTGACATGACAAATGGGAACTTGAGAGTTCCCAAACAAGTCTCATAGCATCCATATACAAGTCATCGGTTTGAAAGCGCATGAATAAACAATAAACACATAGTTCGAAGGGATGAGTAGGTATGCCTCACACTATGGGGGTATCATGGGGATAGGGATTTCCATGGATTCACATAGCACATAGCACATATGAACCAAGGGGAGGTAAGTATGACTCACGCTATGGGCATAGAAGGGACTTAGAACTTTCCACATCTCATCACGAACATACCGTCATAACATCAACATCAAGGAATACACATAATGATAATCTCCATAAGCAAATAAAATAACACATAACAAGCCCGTATATAGAGTTTACATGATTCTGGCAATGCCTCTAAATCATGGAATAGGACGGGAGCCAAGACATGTCCCAGGCTCACCTTCAAAATAAAGATATAAGTAGAAATAGTATAATAGGTAGATAGAAGGTGGCTTGTCCTTGTATGATATGACTCACCACAAGCAACTCTCACAATCCAAGCTAACTGTTAAGAGGTTGATGAAGATAGTCTCCAATCCCTACATGGTTAGATCATGTAGGCAAAGAGTAAGTGTTAGTACGTTTGAACATACTACGTATGCAGACATGCAATGCATATGAACTCATTATACCTGCAATAAATGTTAGATGAAAAGGGCACATATATAGAAAGAAGTATATAGCAAAGAGTAAAATATCAATATGCCATGAAATCTATGATGAATGAAATGCTATAATACTTGACATAGTGGTGATGAGACCTCAATAGACATGTAAGAGCAAACGAGTTATTACTTGGAATCTCGATATTTTCTCTACACTAGAGAAAGAGTGGATTACTTGCCAAAGGTAACCAATATACTCACCTTATGGGAACAACACCCATTTCGGAGAGTGACTCACCTTATGGGAACAACTCCCATTTCGTATAGTACCTTACCTTATGGGAACACCACCCATTTTGCAAAGGATTTCCATATACATAATTATCCACAGGGGGCGTAAACATGAACCTATGTTTGGCGCATAGTTATGGAACTTGAGGACGGGAACCTTGGGGATAGTCCTCCTCACACAAGTCCACTCGGTGCTAAGTCATCATCCCATAAGAATATGTATACATATACGTACTTTCAAAAGAGGCATAAGTTATTTCAAATCATTTCCATGCAAACTTAGGCTTAAAAGCCAAACATACTTCATAATCATATATACTTAGGCTAAATTGCCAAATCATACTGCATATTCATCCATACTCATGCTAAAGAGCCAAATCATACTTCATATCATATTTTCATGCATAAGCATAGCTCATTCATACTTGTACATGTTGGTGTAAACACCCATAATTTCTCAAAGATCCATATCATAGAAATTATGTGGTCACATTCTTGTCATAATTATACTTTCCTTAAATTCATAGTCATCAATATATTTGGGCCTTAACCCACATCATAGACTTTAAGAAAATCAAGGTTCATGCATGAATATACCATGAATGATGGGAGAGTAGCATGGGTAATAGAGATTCATACTTGAAATAACTTTATAAGATGAAATCAAAGTAAATCAATGAAGAAATTCACAATTAAAGCATACTTGAGATTACCCATGCGTAAATTCAACATTCAAAAGGGACATGCATATTCAAACCATCATAATATCAACACAATTCAACATAATAGGACTTAAATCACTTTAAAAATATCAATTAAATATAGCTCATATCTCAATTTAATCAAATCTACACTAATTTAAGAGACTCGTACTCACATGTCTCAATTTAATCAAATCTACACTAATTTAAGAGACTCATACTCAAAGTGAGCTTGAAATTCATAAATTAAGAAACAAGAAGAATAAGGGTCTTCATGATTGAAAGGGATCATGAATAAATAGCACATACCTAAGATAACTAGAAGAAGTAAGAAGAAATTGATTTTAGAAGAAGGCCTTTCTTGAATTTCCAAGTTGAATCTTCAATGTCACACTTGAAAGGAGTTCTTAGAAGAGAGATTTCTAGTGTTCTAAGTATAATGAATAAATTTGAATAAGAATGAAGGAGTATAAGCCTTCTCATGGGTTTAGGATAGGTTCGAAATTCAAAAACAACTCTCAGAAATAACCAAAATTACGAGAAAATCATTAATGAAATGAGAACTAAAAAGTACCCAGGATCCCGTGGTTGAGCACCTCGGCTCATGCAAAGGACCATGGACCATACAAGTGTCTGTGTAAGGGTCTTCAGACACTTAACCAAATTTTAGACTAAGGTCGTCTCCGCTGAAGACTCATGGTCCATTCAAAGGTGCATTGATCATACAACGGTCCGTACAAATGACCCAAGTTCCCAGATGGTAATTTCATAGTTTAAATCACATTTTCGGATGAGTGCTTCACAAAACACCCCATCACGCTCATGGTAGGTTTCATGATACCCCACCATGGCCCGTGGTGGATTGCACGACTCATACAAGGTCTCTTGGCGGTTGCCTTAGCCAATTTCTTGGGTCTTAGGCTGGGGCACCTACTAAGGGCCCCTTCCACTGCAAGTGGTGAGGACCACGGCTCATGGAAGGTTCCCGGGAGGGCCAGCAGGCCTAAAATCCTTTCTTAGTCCACACAAATCCATGTAAAAGCACCCTCATGGGTCACAAACCTCCAGAAACTAGATTTTAAGCATCAATAAGGTCTCACGAGATCAAGGTCCTTACATCATCTCCCCCTTTGGAACATTCATCCCCAAATGAGAAATGGACTAGCTTGAAAGGCTTGACTTAAACATGAAACATTTTAACATGGGAACGTAATGCATAACTCATTTTTTGAAAATCATAAAATCATTAAAACTCATGTCAAAACATTCTTAAAATCATTTTCTTGCACATGTATATATGTCTTGTCATGTAACATAATATTGAAAGAATTAGGACCACTTTGAATAGGAAGAACCTAATACCTTAGGCTTGAGTAGATTGGAAAAGATAGGGGCATTGCCTCATCATGTACGTCTCCGCCTCACATGTAACACTCTTCATATGTTGTTTCCTCCAAAGCACTTTAACCGAAGCCATATCATTGTTGCAAAGCCGTTTTACTTGCCTATCGAAAACATCAACTGGAACCTCTTCATAGGACAAATTTTCTTCAACCTCAACACCTTCCAAGGGCACAATCTAACTAGGATCACCAATCAACTTTCTCAACATAGACTCATGGAAGACAGGATAAATAAAACTCATCTCCAAAGGCAACTCCAATCTATAGGCCACCTTGCCAACTCAACTATCTCATAAAGACCTACATTCCGAGGACTTAACTTGGGATTTTTACAAAAACACATTACACCCTTCATAGGAGAAACCTTCACGTACACCCAATCACCGACATGGAATTCAAGGTCTCTCTTCCTCACATTCATATATGACTTTTTGTGACTTTAAGATATCTTCAACCTTTCCCTAATCAACTTAACCTTTTCTATGGCCTCCAACACTAAATCCGGGCCAATCAATCCCATCTCTCCTAACTCAAACCATCCCATCGGGGATCTACACCTTGTCCCATAAAGAGCCTCAAATGGTGCCATACCAATGCTAGCATGAAAACTAAGTTGTAGGAAAACTTGATCAATGGGGGATGATCAATCCCAATTACCCTTGAATCCAAACACACAAGCCCTCAACATATCTTCTAGAGTTTGAATTGTCCTTTCAACTTGTCCATTGGTTTTGAGGGTTGAAAGCAGTACTCAACGTTACCTTAGTGCCAAGCCCTTTTCGAAATGTTTTCAAAAAATGAGAAGTAAATCGAGTACCATGATGTGATATGGTAGGCATAGGCACACCATGAAATCTAACCAATTCTCGAATATACAACCTTGCATAATCTTTGGCATTGAAAGTAGTCTTGACCGGTAGGAAATGAGCCAATTTAGTCATTCTATCAACAATGACCCAAATAGAATCAAATTGCTTCAGGGTACGAGGAAGACCAACCACGAAGTCCATATTCACATCTTCCCACTTCCAAGTAGGAATCTCAATATGTTGAGCCAAATCACTGGGCCTTTGATGTTTACCCATCACTTGTTGAAAAATAGGACATTCAAATACAAATTTGGCTATTTCTTTCTTCATACCATGCCACCAATATACTTCACTCAAATCCCAACACATTTTGGTGGAACTCAAATGTATAGAATAATAAGATTTTTGAGCTTCACTCATAATCACCTCTCTAAGGCCATCAATTTCCGGAACACACAACTGATCTTGATATCAAAGCACACCGTCTTGCCCTTGGGAGAAAATCTTTATCTTCTTTTCTGCCACCAACTTCTTCAACTCAACCAAGGATTGGTCTAAGTCAGGTTTTGCCTTGACATCTACAACAACAGAAGACTCAACCCCACACTGAACATGGATACAACCATCATTAGAGTCAGCCAACCTAATACCTAACCTAGCCAAGCAATGGGCATATTTTACTAATTCTTTATTTCCTTCATCAACATGGGCCACACTATCCATAGATATCCTACTATGAGCATCAACTATAACATTTGTCCTGTCAGGATGATATTGAGCACTTATGACGTAATTTTTAAGAAGTTCCAACCACCTTCTTTGCCTCAAATTAAGACCTTTTTGGGTGTACACATATTACAAACTCTTATTTGAACACATTAACATGAACCCATTATGAATAATTTCTACAAATTTTCAAAGCAAACACCACAGCTGCCAACTCAAGATCATTAGTTGGATAATTGTTTTCATGCACCTTAAGTTGCCTCGATGCATAAGCTATCACCTTACCATGTTGCATGAGAACACAACCCAACCCAATCCAAGAAGCATCACAATATACCATAAACCCATCTAAGCCATCCAGTAAGGTCAAAACATGAACTGATGCAAATTTCAAAGTCTGAAAACTCTTCTTACACTAATCCGACCATATAAACTTGACCTTATTTTGAGTTAACTTAGTCAATGGAGATGCAACGGATGAGAAACCTCCAACAAACATCCTATAATAACCATCCAACGCAAAGAAGCTTCGAATATCAAAGGAAGTCAATGGTCTAGGCCAGTTCTTCATGGCCTCATTCTTCTTTGGGTCAACCTTAACGCCATCACTAGATACCACATGACTAAGAAAAGCTACTTCACCCAACCAAAACTCACATTTACTAAACTTGGCAAACAACTACTTCTTCTTCAAAGTTTGAAGAACTAAGCTCAAGTGATTCATGTGCTCCTACTCACATCGAGAATAAATCAGAATATTATCAATGAAGACAACTATAAAATTGCCAAGAAATCGCTTGAAACTCGATCATAAAACCCATAAACACAACTTGAGCATTAGTCAAACCAAATGAAATCACCATAAATTCAAAATGTCCATACCTATTCCAGATAGCAGTTTTGGGAATATCACACTCCCTCACCCTAAACTAATAATAAACATAATGGAGGTTAATATTTGAGAAATGGGTAGCTCCTTGAAATTGATCAAACAGTTCGTCCATCCTCAACAACGAATATTTATTCTTGATTGTCTCTTTATTCAATTCCTTATAGTCCATGCACATCAGAAGTCAACCATCTTTCTTTCTCACAAATAACACTAGAGCACCCCATGGCGATATACTTGGTCTAACAAAGCCTTTCTCTAATAAGTCTTTCAACTAATCCTTCAATCCTTTAATTCTACCGGTGCCATATGATAGGGAGGAAGGAAAATAGGCTGAGTATCCGGAAGAAGATCTATGCTGACGTCTACTTCTATTTTAGGTGGAATACTAGGCAAATCTTCGAGGAAAACATCTGGAAACTCATTAACCACCGAAACTGACTGAAGAGTAGGTGCCTCAGACTCTACATCTCTAACCCTCACTATATGGTAGATGCACCCTTTTTTTTTATTATGTGGATCATTGATCCACATATCAGATATCAAACTGATCAAAGTAAATACTACACTTGATCTTAGCCAAAAGTTCGAGAAAGTTATTAGATGCACCGTTTTGAAATCATTTTTTGGGCTTTGAGAAAGGAAATAAATTGATCTTTAAAAGTAGAGTCACTACCCTTCCACTCAAGAATAGGGTCATTCGCAAATTGAAACTTGACCTTGTGAGTACCTATAGTCAATAAAGGCATAAGAAACATGCAACTAATCCATCTTGAGAATAATATCAAAATAAAACATCTCAGGTTCTACAAGATCACATGGAAGGACTTTATGCAATACAGAGACAGGACAACCCCAATAGACTCCTTTGGAAACAATCGACTTGCACACAGGAGTATAGATTAAAAAGGTCTCCCTTAAGATTTCAAGACTCAAACCAAACTTGACAGCTAAAAGAGAAGTCACAAAATATAAAATCGTACTCAGATCAAGCAAAGTATAATCATCAAAATCATAGACTTTTAACATACCCTTCACTACATCTGAAGTCTTCTCTACTCCCTATCAAGCATACAAAGCATAGGATCTGTTGTTTCTGGGGGCACAACCTTAAAGAACCCTCGGTTGGACTTGATCAACCTGAGCCATTTGACTCTGACCCTTCTTGGCAGCTTTAGGAAAGTTAGCAATCTTGTGGCCCATATCACCATACCCAAAATAAGCACCTAAATCTCTCAAACATGCACCTTAGTGATTCTTCCCATACTTGCCACCCGGAGGAGGTAATGGCCCACCCCTAAATTATGCCTTGGAAGGAGACACTCTACCATTGGCAATCCTTGAATTGGAACCTTGGCCCTGTTAGAAGCTATCATATCCACCATCACTCTTAGAATTAGAGAACCCACCATCATAACAGGCTCTCTTGAAATCATTCACCCTCTTCTCCATGAGATTTTCCGCCTTCGATCTGTTAAGCATAGGTCATAAGCTTGGAGATGTCTATCTCCCAAATAAGCATAGTCGTACCACATTCCTTCAGAACTAAATTAGAGATCCCAAAACTAAACTTTTTAATTCTTGCACGGGGTTCAACCATTAGTATAGGAGTATACTTTGAGAGCTTTGCATATTTGAGGTCATATTCCTTCACACTCATACAATTCTGTTTGAGATTGATATATCGTAACAAATCTTAAGCTAAGACTGGAGTTATTTCTCATACATTTATAGGCTCGACTTGATGACCTCTAAGGTGGTGAATTTCTTTGTATTCATAGTATATTACATGTGGTTTGGAGTCATAAGGTATTCCTTAGTCGAGCCAGGACCCAAGGGTTTCAACCGGCTATGTTTAATGTGAATTCGTATAAGGGTCAACTTTAAAGGGTCTTAGCACATAATAAAGTTGATGACCCACTACCTACCCAATGCAGGTCTTTAAATTAGCTTTCCAATGCATCTGGTTTTGCCTCATTCCGAGTTCAAAATATAAAGTTATGACCATTTTACTAAATCCTATTTGTGCTATCAAAAACGGCAATGATCAACTTAACTGCCGAATGCATTCAACACATCACCAAATTGGTTGATGAATCACATAAAAAAGTTTTTTTTTTAAGAAAAGGCGTTCTGAAGGTCCCATTCGGTGTACCGGCGAATGGTTCGGTGATGGAACCTCTAGGCAACTGATTTTACCGTCGGGATACATTAAAATGTCATTTTTGACCATTTGATTATATTAATACCTTCCCATGAAGGGGTTTCGACCTTATAAACCTCATACTCTCTTTTAAGAAATCTTAGCCCTAATTCTCTCCCAATATCCTCTTCAAAATCCACCATCCAATTCCATGATTTCTTAAGAGCTTTCATTGGAATTAAGGAACTCAAGTGAATCCCTTAAGTATCCTTAGGTTTCCTGCAAGTAATTTCAAGAATTTAAAGTGTGTGGGCTTGATTTTTTGTTTCCTTTCAACCAAGAAGTCCTCTTCGAAAACATAACTCTGAATTATGAATTTTCAATCTTTTATCTATGGGTAATTTCATCTAGGTCAAAGATAATTCTTTCTTCTTTAATATTCACTTAGATTATGGTTATTCATGACTTATTATTATTATATATGAATCTTAATCAAGGTTTCATATAATTTAAATCAAGCATTACAAATTTGCATGATTTAACCTAATCTAAACTTTCAAACTTGGAATTGTGTAGTTTTTACAAGCTAAGATCTTATGTATTAATTAAGTAAATATTTTGATTATTTTGATTATACATTGTCCATTTCCATGGGATTTTGACTTAGCACCGAAAGAGTTAGGAATGAGGCTCCATCCAAGAGGTCTTATATAAAGCTTCTAATCTCACAACTATGTGCCACCATAGGATATTTTGATTTTTCCTTTTTAGGCCTTCCAAATTTGCATTTTAGGCCTTTCGATTAGTGGAGCATCTAGTATTTCTGTTTCCAGAGTTTACCTTTGGCAAGTAGGATCACTCTTTGGACGGTGTAGAGTATAATATCGATATTCCACATTATAGCTCATATGGTTTTATTTCCGCACTTATTTGCTTATAAGCTTATGTACTTTCTTTCGCATAATTATAGCATTGTTTTATGCTTTATTTTGAAACTAATTATATTGTTAAAGCTTCAGAGTTTAGGCATATCTGGTACGTATTCCTTATTATTATATATACTTGTTGCATTGCATACCTGCATATTTATTACATTCTGAAGTACTAACAACATTTTTTCTACATGCTTATAGTCATGTAGGGATAGGTGAACTACCTTATCCTCTCCTTTCCCCAAGGTTGATCATGAAGACTTTGAGCTTTACTGAGTTCCTATTCACCAGGAATGGAGCCCTTATCCTCTAGCTTTCCTTTTGATATTTCAGACACGTTGTGCATTTCCTTCTAAGGCTCTGTATTGAGGGGTCCAGACTTGTATTTTTGGCTTTCTTTATTGTCTTTTGTTTAGAGGTATGTTTGGATAACTGTTTCACTTTGATTATGTCTTGAAATATTAAGTTGAGCTTCCACTTTTGGCTATGATTGTCCCTTAGTCTCATTCTTCATTTAATATTATCACATCTATTATTAATTATTTGAACCTATGAAGTGCATGTATAATGTAGGAGGCTTGTTTGAGGACCTGCAGGTTCTCGTTCGCCGTGTCACACCTAGGACCTTGGTTTGGGTCATGGAAAGCTTCATATCAGAGCACTAGGTTTATAAATTTTCCTAGGAAATCCAGTACACCATATCGAGTGAGTCTTATTCATGGTTGTGGCACAACTATGAATAGGAGGCTATGAGGAATTTAGGAAATATTTCACTTCTTTATGGTTTATATCGTGTGATAGAGCTAACTACCATAAGTTTTTTTTATTCCTGTCCATTGTATTTTAGAATATGACGTGCCCATTCAGAATGGTGGACAAAATGCTAACCGTCCCTCGCTTGATGATCAACTTCTAAACAATGAGATATCTAATCCAGAGATTTGAAATGCCATATGGCTATTGACCAAACCTTTAATCGCTCAACTAAAACAATAGGAGGGTATCCCTAGGATTACAAGTGATAAGAATGGGGAGCTAAAGGCTAAGAGGGCCTACATTGATAGTGCTTCATCATCTATTGGTATTTTGGTGCCCAAGTACAAGAAGGAAAGGCTCCCATTCTCCATTTGTCAAGAGTGTGGCGAGAAGCATAAAAAAAATGGTTGGCTGGCACTAAGGGTTGTTTCAAGTTTGGTGATATTGGGCATAAGATAAGGGTATGCCCAGTGGCCTCCAAGAAATGGAGAAAAAGGACTCGTATTGGTGATGGTGGATTTCAAGGTGCTAAAGGTGGTCATTTTCAACAAGGCCACAAGTTTCAAGGCCAAGGGTCCTCTAATGTTCAAATCAAAAGGTTTGCTAATGATAAGGTTCCCAACCCCAACGCTCATAGTGGTAATGCTGGGCAAATTATTCCTAAGTATGGTAGATATGGTAAGAACTATGAAGGTGTGTGCTGTCGAGAGACTGGTGGTTGCTTTGCATATGACCAACTTAGTCACAAGGTTTCTAATTATCCCAAAGCTTGTGAAAAGGTCAAGAGTGTTCGTCCATAAGGCAAAGATGCTCAAGCATGACAAAATCCCCAAGGTGTGCAACAAGGTGGTGCACCTCGTAATAATAGGTTCTATGCACTACAAAGTAGTGAAGAGGTGGATGAGGAACCAAATGTTGTCACGGGTGTGTTGAAAGTATTTGATTTTGATGTTTGTGTGTTGTTTGATCTGGGTGCTAACCTATCCTTTGTGACCCCTTTCCTTCTTAATAGGTTCAATTTGAGTCTTGAAATTTTTCATGACTCTTTCCTTGTATCCACTCCTGTGGGTGTGTCTATAGTGACTAAAAATGTCTATAGAAGTGTTCCCATGTCTATAAGCAAAGACCCTTTTGTATGATCTCGTCGAATTATTTATGGTAGATTCTGATATTATTCTTGGGATGGATTGGTTACATGCACATCATACTTCCATTGATTGTAGAACTTGTAAAATTAAGTACCAATTTCCTATTGAACCCATTCTAGAGAGGGAAGGTCATGAATTAGTGGCTAAGGTTTCACGCCCCGGGACGGTACCCTTGGCGTGGCCGGCACTCAGAGACTATTCCTAGTCCCCAAGCAAACCACTTAGCCTCATCATATCATTCAATCAAATAAACTCTACTGAAAACCAGAAATAAAAGTAAGTAAGTGGGCACATCTCACCTAACGTCAAAAAAAGTATATATTTAAAAGAAAACACTAGCTCACAATCTCAACATCAACGTTCAACCATCGTCTATTAAGCCTCTATCACTAATCATGTTGTGCCAATGACAGACCCATGGCTACCCAAATCAAAATAAATGAATAGTCTAATCTAACTCTAAAGCAAGACAAAAAAATAATAGTGGATCCTTATGGGTAGGGGAGGCTCACCAATTAGCTGCGAATCTCGGATCTTCAACAGAGCGCTAGTTGACGATCACTAGTGCCTGCCTCTAGATCATAAAATGATGCAGTCCAAAAGGGACACCAGTACGTGGAATATACTGGTATGTAAAATAGCTGAGTGAAATAGAAACAGGTAGTATAATATGGAAACAACATCAACTCAAAGTAATCATGAAATAACATCAAATCGTCAAATGTCTATCTATGCAAGAATAAAGAGTAGACGAGTGATCCGTCAATAACTCAAACTCATTAATCATCTCAGATTCATCTCAAAGGAGCTTACCTTCTCTCATCTCATCTCATCTCAACTCAGAGTACTCAAGGGAGGAAATTTATAATAGTTTCTCTTTTTTGATAACAATCGCTTATGGGCCAGTGAATGTACAATAATCTCGCTGATGTTTCCACATCCGATCCAAGCTTGCTAGGTAGGGAACAATCGAAACCATATCATCTCACAATATATAGAGTGAGTACTCAATAGGTCGAGTGAGTACTCAATAGGTCTAATATTGCTTTCATGGACTGTTACTCTCGAGGGAACCATAGTGTATGTGATAGTTCTACGCCTCACCTACATTTGGCGACGTAGTTTGATGAGTTTGAGTCGGATTAACTCTCACTCTTTCGATGCTCGATACTTCTCCCATGACTCAATGCACATAACACCTCCATCTCAACCAATCTCATAGGGACTTTGGCTCTATCATCAATCAATCTCATGGGGGTTTTAACCCTCTCATCAATCAATCTCATCAATGACTCAAGATTTAGAACAATCATAGGGAAACAATCGAGTAGACACATTGGTGGAATTCATATGTATAGACTCACAAGAGAATCAAATTTTATCAACTCATCGTCATTCTCTCATCAAAATCAATAATCACAATCTCAAATCAATGTTCTAGACTCAACTCTCAAGTTTATTATGCATGCCTTCAAATAGTCATGTAGGGTTATGCATATTCTCATGAAAATGTTTAATTCAAAAAAACAAATAGTATGATGATCATAAACATAGAAAACCATGTAATTTCAAATAAAATGTTAAGAAAAACCATCAAGGATTCATGCATGCAGACTCTTGAACCATCAAATCATCTATGACCATCTATGTGGCACATGAGAGAGCAATCTCATGCTTTTAGTTTAGCCTTAGATACTTGGAAAGTTGATATTACAATCAAAATTTGATGAATACTAGCCTTCTTGGAGAAAATCCTCGAGCTCTGCAGTTCTTTTAGAGTGGAAGAACTTGGAAAGACATTGTTTGAAGGGCTTATCTTTGATACTTGAATTCTTGACTTAGAATCTTTAGAGTTCTTGATGAAGAACCCTAATTTATGAAAAAGAAGATTCAAGAAATCCTTTCTTAGAATTTTTGAATTCGTTTTCTTGAAACCCTAGGTTATGATTTATGACTATATTAGAGATTCATGAATAGATGAACAAAATTTGGGTTGGGTTAATTGAAATTTATGAAGAATAACTTACCTTGATGATGAATCTTTAAAGCTGACCCTAACTTGATAATTTTCTTGACGATTCTTGAGTGTTTATTTTTAGGAGTAAAGGAGAGGGTTTTAATTATGAAAACTCATGTTTTATACATTTTCGAACCTTAAATAAACCCCTAAAGGTTTTAGGATAAAATTACACTCAAAATAAAATAAAAGGACGTCATTTAGCTTATCCAGAAAGGGTTCGCGATAGGTCCGCGACGTGGATCTGTCGCGGATCTTCAAACTGCTCTGCAGGTCTTTAGTAAAATGGTCATAGCTTTCTACTCCAAACTTTGATTAAGGCGAAATAAGATGCATTGGAAAGCTAATTCAAAAATCTTTAATTTGATAAATTATTCGTCACCTAACTCATTATACATTAGGAGATGTGGACATTTGAAGTTGACTCTTTTATCAACTCACACAAACACTTAGTCGGTAGAAATTCTTTGGACTTAACTTGATGTAAAATATCCCTTCTGACTCTAAATCACATCTAATATATTTTAAATACTTAGGAATTGATCCTATCATACAACCTAAAAGTCATTGGTCCATATAGCTTTTATAAAATCTTACATTAGAACAACGACCTTTTATCATCTCCAATTCTATTCCCACACTAAGAAATTGTCTTTAACATCTGTGCTCAATTAAGATTCATCAATTAAAATCCTATATCATATGAAGGATGACTCAGTCTTAGCTTAGAAAAGAATCGGGGTGTTACATTATCTCTCCTTTGGGATCATTCGTCCTCGAATGATGGGTATGGATGGATACCTAGGCATGAATGACAATCAAAGCTTCTCTCAATACTCACTCAATTAATCAAATTGTCGGCTCCTTATCAATCTTAATAATCTCAATTTAGACTCAAGAATAGCTACATCAACTCAGAAGTAGACAACTCAATTTAAATCAAGAGTAAGGAAATTACCTCCAACATTCTCATTATCATCAGAATCAAGAACTCTCATTCTCTCTTGAATTCTTAAATCTCAAGATCTTCTCCTATTCTCTCAAGCCCTAGTCTTGTTCAATTGTTAGAAAAGAACTTAGAATGGGGATTTAGCCCCTTTATATGTCAAAATGACCTAATTAAATCGTGTATAGAGTTCAGGAGGGGTTGGGAATTGACTGGAATGCCACCTCATAAAATTTAGAAATTTTCAGCTCGAAAAAGGCCTAGTTCGCGATGCAGACTGGTCGTATATTGTGTATTTTCAAAAAACATTTCTGAACTACTTTTATCAATCCCATAAAATATTTTCAATAAAATATAAGTGCAACTCCGTGACACAGGCACAACACACCTCCATCACGCACCAACACTGTTTTGCATTTCGGATCAAAAAATTATCTTTTGATCGCGTCGCTCTAAAAATCGACCAAGACCATTTTTCCACTTAATTTTTCATGTAGATCACAAATCCGGCCTTGGATTTGCCATACGAGCATTGGAAGATGCATTACACGCATACTCTCAATTTTACTAGGTGTTATATCATCTCCGCCTTGGCTCTCAATGTCATTACTCTAAGTTTGTGAATCAATTCCCTTCACTAGGCTATAAGTACAAATCTTTACACGGTCAGAG
Organism: Solanum rostratum; assembly: GCA_029948455.1. Lineage (NCBI taxonomy): Eukaryota > Viridiplantae > Streptophyta > Magnoliopsida > Solanales > Solanaceae > Solanum > Solanum rostratum. The sequence goes on from CM057053.1 coordinate 28,210,275, forward strand.
AATCACTATCCACAAGAATATCTTAAACTCTTTTGTTATTTTATAGTCGCATATATATAAATAGCCATTAAGACTCTCTTCAAAGATACCACTCTTAGTTTCCTCTTGTCTCTATGCAAATCTTTCCATATTTGTTACTCTTATTAGCGTACATAACTACTCTCCATAACCCTTACAATCTAACCTTTTCTTTTGCCTGCTAACGCTCAACTTCTGTGCTCCCATAAATTCATTTGTATAAGACTTAAACTATAATGAAAACTCATCATCACCTATCCATAAGCCCCAATCAACTTAGTTACTCGTGATGATAAGGAATATTTACATCAACCTACTCCACTTTGACAACACGAATATGCTACCTGGATTTTTATAACAGTCATATCTTAGAGCTTCACACATCTTTATGCAATCATGGGTACACGTCTCAAGCCTCTTCTTATCTATTGAGTTATCCTTGTCTCACTTGCCTTACCTAAGAGGCAATTGTACCCTGCCCATAGCATCACTTCCTCACAAATCAACGTCTTCATCTTCGAAGATACACTATGGCAAGCCTCTTAGAGCAAATTTCTAACTAAGACTATCACTCTCACGATGTTGTCTCTTCATAAACACTATCCTTAAAATTCAAACTTATGGTTTAGTACCAATATTTAAATCTATCACACGCCTCTCAAATACCAACTTACAACTACTAGGTAAAAACTTAGGGAACATAAGCCCACTAAGATCTCATAGAGAGTATTCAATCATACATCCCTTCCTCACAACTCAGTAACATTCACCTATTCAATCATATCTTCTTATTTGACTAAGCTCATAACTCGATGAGTCTCATGAAATCTCAATTAAAATCATAAGCCTAATTTAGATCTATGACAATGAAAGCACTCTTTTACCCTATTCAACATCTACACTTCACCCTCAATAGGATGAATAATACAACACATCAACATAACTTCCTTCTAGTTTGAGCATGCTCTACCACATTCTAAAAATAACTCGTCCTCTGTACCTCGTCATGAAAATCATAGGGTACTTACGACTCTTTCATCAAAATTTTGGCTATCGATCATTACCTCATTACTTACCTAATAGGTATGTAACTCTAACTACAAGCCTCAATCAGCCATCACTCTTGCTATTTTGCCCTTTTCTTTCCATCATCATCCTTCTAACTTCGGGATTATTTAATTCTACTCAGGGATTAAAAAACTTCACATCTCATTCTTAGGTGGTAAAAACTAACACTTTAGAGATATATGTTTTCTCTCTCGTGGGTCACGTCGAAAGCAAGTTTTGAAAAAACAATGGTCTGGGTACATATAGAGCCAACTCAAATGCATGATTCATATTGGTAATAGTGCACTGTTTCTAGTCAATTAATTTAGCACACTAGTCAGATCCTCTTAAGCCTAGTGCAATCTCTCTACCATTCTGATTACTTTATCATAGAGGATCTTATCTATAGGAGTTTGGACAATACTGTCTCTATCACCTCGTAGATGAGGCAGAGTCGAAAGGCTTAGAACAACGATGAATTATCATAGATTTCTCAAGAAATAGCTATATTGCACAATTCAGAATATGAAAGAAGGGAAACTTTTCCTAAATGTCCTATAGCCTCCAAGTTATGGATGTGGAGCTCTTCACACCAATAACAAGGACTCTACTAGACACAACTTCATAGACTCCCTAAGATACTTGAACTCTGTGCTCTGATACAACCTGTAATGACCTGGCCCACACTGTGAAGTATTATCCGCTCTTGGGCCTATCCCAACACGAATTTGTCCCTTTGGGCTCACCCCAAAAGGTGCCTCACAGTATTAGGTCCAGTCTATTACTTAAATAGCCAAAACTCTCCCTCTCTTTTCTGATGTGGGATTTTCCTAAGTGAGCAAGGCGTTACGTATCGCCATCCCTATACTTACCCCCATAGGGACTCGGCGTTCTCACTGAGGTTTTCCCTACACCGTACTAGTCGAGAGTCGACTTTGATAACAAGTTTGTCACGCCCCGAGAGGTTACGCTTTGCGTGGTCGGAACTTAGAGACTATTGTTAGTCCCCAAGTGAACAACTTAGTCTCATCACATCATTCAATCAAATGAACTCTACTGAATAGCGGAAATAAAAGTAAGTAAGTGGGAACATCTCATCTAACATCTCAAAAGAATATATATAATAATAAAGGCTAATAGAAAAAACTAGCTCACAATTTCAACATCAATGTTCAACTATCATCTATGGAGCCTCTATCACTAATCATATGGTGCCAATGACAGACCCATGGCTATGCAAATCAAAATAAAAGAATAGTCCAATCTAACTCTAAAGAAAGATGAAAAAATAATAGTGGATCCTCCAGGGTAGGGGACGCTCACCAATTAGCTGCGAATCGTGGATCTTCAACGGTGCGCCTGTTGATGATCTCTAGTACCTACTTCTGCATCATAAAATGATGCAGTACAAAAAGGATATCAGTACGTGGAATATACTAGTATGTAAAATAGCTGAGTGAAACAGAAGTAGGTAGAATAATATGAAAACAATATCAACTCAAAGTAATCATGAAATAACATCAAATCATCAAATGTCTATCTATGCAAGAATAAAGAGTAGACAATTGACCCATCAACAAAAAACTCATCAATCATCTCAGACTCATCTCAAAGGAGCTCACCTCCTCTCCTCTCATCTCATCTCAACTCAGAGTACTCAAGGTAGGAAATTTATGGGACTTTCTCTTATCAAACAACAATCACTTATGAGCCAGTGAATGTACACTAATATCACTGAAGTTGCCACAGGCGTTCAAAACATTCCAGGTAGGGTCTGCTATTTCTTTCAGGGACTGTTACTCTCGAGGGAACCATAATATATGTGATGGTTCTACGCCTCACCTATGTGTGTTGACTTAGTTTGACGAGTTCGAGTCGGACTAACTCTCACTCTTTCAGTGCTCGATACTCCTTCGATGACTTAATGCTCATAAAACGTCCATCTCAACCAATCTCATAGAGACTTTGGCCTTATCATCAATCCATTTCATGGGGGTTTTAACCCTCTCATCAATCAATCTCATCAATGCCTCAAGATTTAGAACAATCATAGGGAAAATATTGAATAGACACATTGGTAGAGTTCATTTGTATAGACTCACAGTATAATCAAATTCTTTCAACTCATCTTCATTCTGTCATCACACTCTCAACTTAAGGCTCTAGACTCAACTTTTAAGTTTGTTATGCATGCTTTCGAATAGTCATGTTGGGTCGTGCAAATTCTCACGAAAAAATGTTCCAATCAAGAAAAGAAATAGTATGATGATCATCTACATAGAAAAACATGTAATTTCAAATTAAATTTTAAGAAAACCATCAAGGATTCAAGCATGCAGACTCTTGAACCATCAACGCATCTATTATCATCTATGGGGCACATCAGAGAACAATCCCATCCTTTTAGTTTAGCCTTACATACCTAGAAAGTTGATATTACAATAGAAATTTGATGAATACTTAGCCTTCTTGGAGAAAATCCTCGATCTCAATAGTTCTTTTAAGGTGGAAGAACTTGGAAAGACATTGCTTAAAGGGATTATCTTTGATTCTTGAGTTCATGACTTAGAATCTTTAGAGTCCTTGATGAAGAACCCTAATTCTTGAAAAAGAAGACTCAAGGAATCCTTTCATAGAATTTTTGAATTCGTTTTCTTAAAACCTTAGGTTATGATTTAAGACTCTATTAGAGATTCATGAATAGAAGAAATTTGGGTTGGATAAATTGAAATTTATGAAGAATATCTTACCTTGATGTTGAATCTTGAAAGCTAATCCTAACTTGATGATTTTCTTGATGATTCTTGAGCGTTAATGTTTAGGAGTGAAGGAGAGGGTTTTAATTATGAAAACTCATATTTTATTAATTTTCGAACCTTAAATAGCCTCCAAAGGTTTTAGGATAAAATTACCCCCAAAATATAATAAGAAGACGTCATTTAGCTTATCCAGAAAGGGTTCGCGATAGGTCCGTGACGTGGAGCTGTCGCGGATCATCAGATAACTCTGCAGGTCTTCAGTAAAATGGTCATAACGTTCTACTCCAAACTTTGATTAAGGAGAAATAAGATACGTTGGAAAGCGAATTCAAGCATCTTTAATTTGATAAATTATGGGTCACCTAACTCATTATACTTTAGGAGATATGGTCATTTGAAGTTGACCCTTCTATCAACTCATACGAAAACTTAGTCGGTAGAAATTCTTTGGACTTGACTTGATTTAAAAGATCTTTTAGGACTCTAAATCACATCTAATATACTATTTAATACTTAGGAATTAATCCTAACATGTATATACAACCTAAAAGTCATTGGTCCATATATCCTTTATTAAATCTTACACTAGAACTGCGACCTTTTCTCATCTCCAATTCTATTCCCACACTAAGAAATTGTCTTTTACATCTGTGCTCAATTAAAAATCATCAATTAAAATCCTATATCATGTGAAGGATAACTCGGTCTTAGCTTAGAAAAAAATTGGGGTGCTACATAAGGGTAGGTTCATATCTTATCTCAAGGCTTGAGAAATGATTTCTAAGGGGTGTATCTATCATATGGTAAGGGTCTGGGATGTGTCTTCTGAAGTTCCCTCTCTTGAAGAATATCTTACCTTGATGTTGAATCTTGAAAGCTAATCCTAACTTGATGATTTTCTTGATGATTCTTGAGCGTTAATGTTTAGGAGTGAAGGAGAGGGTTTTAATTATGAAAACTTACATTTTATTAATTTTCGATCCTTAAATAGCACCCAAAGGTTTTAGGATAAAATTACCCCCAAAATATAATAAGAGGACATCATTTAGCTTATCCAGAAAGGGTTCGCGATAGGTCTGTGATGCAGAGCTATCGCGGATCTTCAGATAACTCTGCAAGTCTTCAGTAAAATGGTCATGACTTTCTACTCCAAACTTTGATTAAGGAGAAATAAGATACGTTGGAAAGCTAATTCAAGCATCTTTAATTTGATAAATTATGGGTCACCTAACTCATTATACTTTAGGAGATATGATCATTTGAAGTTGACCCTTCTATCAACTCATACGAAAACTTAGTCGGTAGAAATTCTTTGGACTTGATTTGATGTAAAAGATCTCTTAGGACTCTAAATCACATCTAATATACTTTGAATACTTAGGAATTGATCCTAACATGTATATACAACCTAAAAGTCATTGGTCCATATATCTTTTATTAAATCTTACACTAGAACTGCGACCTTTTATCATCTCCAATTCTATTCCCACACTAAGAAATTGTCTTTTACATCTGTGCTTAATTAAAAATCATCAATTAAAATCCTATATCATATGAAGGATGACTCGGTCTTAGCTTAGTAAAAAATTGGGGTGCTACATAAGGGTAGGTTCATATCTTATCTCAAGGCTTGAGAAATGATTTCTAAGGGGTAAATCTATCATATGGTTAGGGTCTTGGATGTGTCTTCTGAAGTTCCCTCTCTTGAGTTAGTCCCTATAGTCAATGAGTTCACTGATGTGTTTCCTGAAGATCTTTCTAGCATTTCTCCCAAAAGGAGAATGGATTTTGGTATAGATTTCTATCCGGATAATGGACCTATCTCTATTCCACCCTATAAGATGGCACCAGAGGAGTTGAAAGATCTTAAGGATAAATTGTAGGATTGATTGGAAAAGGTTTTTATTAGTCCAATCAAGTCACCATGGGGTGCATTGGTATTGTTTTTTTAGAAAGGAGGATGGCTCACTTAGAATGTGTATCGACTACTAGAAGCTTAACAATGTTACCCTAAAGAACAAGTATCCTCTACCAAGGATAGATGGCTTATTTAACAAATTACAAGAGGCTAGTCATTTTTTTAAGATTGATCTTCGGTCCAAATACCATAAAATGAGGGTAAGTGGATATGATATTCCTAAGATGGCTTTTTGGACTAGATATAGGCACTTTGAATTTGTGGTGATGCCATTTGTCCTAACTAATGCACCGATAATATGTGGATCTTATGATAGGGTCTTTAAACCCTACCTTGATATCTTCATTATGGTACCCATTGATGATATCTTGACTTATTTTCAGATTGAGGAAGAGCATGTGAAATATTTGAGGGTAGTGTAGCAAATTGTGAGGGAGAAAAATTTGTTCGACAAGTTTGATAAATATGGGTTTTGGTTAAAAGAAGCTCCATTCATTGGGCATATGGTGTAAGGATAAGGAGTCAAAGTGAATCCTAAGAAAAAAAGGTTTATTGGTTGGCTAGGTTGTGAGTTTGGTTAGATGAGGACGAAAATAGAGGTATGGTGGTTCTAGATTGTTCCAACTCTTCTTTGATTGAAGAGGTCAAATCGAAGCAAGACCTTGACCCCGCTTTATTGTAGTTGAAAGCGTTGGTGAAGGATGGCAAGATTTTGGTTTTCTCCGAAGGGGAGACGGTGTCCTTAGGCACCAAGATAGGTTGAGTGTGCCAAATGTTAATGGCTTGAAGGATCTAAATTCAAAATAGGCACATAATTCATCTTATTATATCTATCCCGGTTCTACAAAGATGTATAGAGATTTGAAGGAGGTATATCGGTTGGGTGTAATCGAAAGTATCACCCATGAAGGGTGTTGTTCTTTTTTGCAAGAATGGTAAATTGAGCCCAAGGTTTGTGAGTCCTTACAAAATTTTGAAAAGGGTTGGTAAGGTAGTTTATGAACTCGAGTTGCCTAATGAGATGGAATTGGTTTACCCTATTTTCCATGTGTCTATGTTGAGAAAGTGTGAAGGTGACCCCCACTTTACTGTGTCTTTGGAAGTTTAAGGTGTTGTGGAGGAAAACTTGATATATGAAGAAGTTCTGGGGGAAATATTGGATGGACGAGTAAAGAGACTGAGGAACAAAGATATAGCATCTGTGAAAGTTCATTGGAGGACTCAACAAGTCAAAATGTTTTACTTGGGAAGCCGAAGTGGACATGAAGAAGGGATTCAATTGGCTAAATTTCAATATGAATTTGTACAAGGGTCATATATCTTAGCACATAATAAAGTGGGTGACCTACTACCTGCTAAGTTGTAGGTCTTTGAATTATCTTTCTAATGCATCTAGTTTCACCTCATCCCAAGTTTGGAGTATAAAGTTAATTAAAGCCTGCCTGGGCTTTCAAAAAGAGCAACGGTAAGTTTGACTACTGAATGCATTCAGCGCATCACCAAATTGGTCATTGAATCATGCCAAAAAGTTTAAGCAAAGGCATTTTGAAGGTCTCACTCGGCGTACCCCCGAAAGGTTTGGCGATGGGACCTTTAGATAATCGATTTTACTGTCGGGATATATTAAAATGTCATTTTTTGACCTTTTGATTATATTTATACCTTCCCAAGAAAGGAATTTGACCTGATAAAGCCTCATATGTCTTCTAAGCAATCTTAGCCCTAATTCTCTCCCAAAATCCACCATCCAATTCCAAGATTCTCCAGAGCTTTCATCGAAATTTAGGAACTCGAGTGAATACTTCAAGTATCCTCAGGTTTATTTGAAGTAATTTCAAGGATTTAAGGTATGTGGGCTTGATTCTTGGTTTCCTCTCAACCAAGAAGTCCTCTTCAAAAACTAAGCTTTGAATTATGAATTATCAATCTTTTATCTATAGGTAATTGTATAATAATTGATATTCGCTTAGATTATGATTATTCATACATTCTTATGATTATTTATGAATATTTATGAATATTTTATATGATTTAATTCAAGCATTACGAATTTGCATGATTTAGCCTAATCTACAGTTTCATACTTGGAACTCTCTTATGAGTTAATATGGTTTTGATCCTATATTACTTAATTGATTATTTTAAATTTGATTATGATTTAATTACATAATTTTAAGGTTATTAGATGAATACCCAAATATGAATCAAGTTGATTTATGAACTACGAACACTGATCTTTATGTTATGGATTTGAGTATATGATTTTGAAGAAGGACCAAAACTATAAGTTTAAATCAATGTTGGGTTATTCAAGACCCAAGTCTAAATTATCCCAAACTTTTTTCTAGAGCTATTCTTAAATATAAGTTAAATATGTTTATACAAGCTAAGACCTTATGTACTAAGTTGATATTTAGATTATTTTGATTATGCATTGTTTGTTTTCGTGGGATTTTGACTTAGCACAAAATGAGTTAAAAGTGAGGCGCCATCCAAGGTATCTTATATAAAGCTTCTAATCTCATAACTATTTGCCACCATAGGATATTTTGATTTTGCCTTTTTTGGCCTTCCATTTTTTCATTTTTTGGCCTTCCGACTAGTGGATCCATCTAGTATTTTTGTTTTCAGAGTTTACCTTGGCAAGAAGGCTCACTCTTTGGCAAGTGTAGAGTATAACATCAGTATTCTATATTATAGCTCATATGGTTTTATCGATTAGAGTTTTATTCCCATATTTATTTGCTTATATGCTTCGTTATCATTATCATGGAATTTGGGCATATCTAATACGTGTTCTTTGTCATTATATTGCCTTGTTGCATTGCATACCTGCGTACTTAGTATATTCCAAAGTACTAACCACATTTTTCCTGTATGATTATATATATGTAGGGAAAGGTGAACTACCTTATACTCCTTGTGGCTAGGTTGATCGTGAAGACCCTGAGCTTTGGTGAGTTCTCATTCACCGGGAATGGTGCCCTTATCTTCTAGCTTTACTTTTGATATTTCAGATACATTATGTATTTTCTTCTAAAACTTTGTTGAGGGGTCCAGACTCTTATTTTTGGCTATGTTTATTGTCTTTTGTTTAGAGGTGTGTTTGGACTACACTTCACTTTGATTATGTCTTGAAATATTAAGTTGAGCTTCCACTTTTAGCTATGATTGTCCCATAGTCCTATTCCCCATTAAATATTATAACTAATCTATTATTAATTATTTGAACTTATGCAGTGCATGTATGATCTAAGAGACTTGTTTGGGAACCTTTGGGTTCTCATTAACCATATCACACCTAAGCCCTAGGTTCGGGTCGTGACAGAAACGATCTAGAAGGGCAAACTAAAACTCCTCCCAACTAACCCCATCATCACCAATCCTCTCCATCAACCATTGGGTGTACCACACTTGAGCCACATCCTTCAACTTAAAGGCAGCTAGCTCAGCTTTCTCCTCTGAAGCCACCCCCATAATAGTCAACACATTAGAGATTTCATCAATAAAGTCTTCGGCATCCTTATCTGCTTTTGATCCATAAAATTCCAGAGAGTTCATCCGGGTGAATTCTCTTACCATAACAGCCGGAGTGGGAGCATGAGGAGGAGGATCAGCCTGCCTAGCTTGGTTGGTCACTTTTTGGGCAAGCATAGAATAAGCAGTCCGGGATTCATCCTGATTAACCGGCTCTCCTATAGGCTCTTGAGGGACTTAGTCCTCATTAATCGAGGCTTGTCTTAGTAGAGGTGTTGACACCAAATTTTGGCTCACCGTATTTAATTAGTTAAGTTCCTTTTTATTAAAAAAAAATAGAAGTTTCTTTTTAAAAAAGAAATGACAATAAAGACTTTTACGAAATATTTTTACTACTACTACTGTTGTTGTTGTTGTTGTTGTTACTACTACTACTACCACTACTATTATTATCATTACTAGTATTTTGATAAAAAAATTATTTTTATTCGATAAATCATTTTATGGATATTATTTCTTACAAAAGTTAAGTATTTTTTTTAAAATAAATTATTTACTATTTGCTTTAGCATTTTTGAGAATTTTATGTCAAACAAATATCATTTTTAAGTGCTAAATCAATATTTGATTAAATATAGTTCCTCATTGATACAAGTAAATATTTTCATGTATTATTCAAAATGAAGAAGCATAATTACTTAATTTTGTTACTAACTCATACAAATTTTATTTTAAAAATGATCAAATTTTGTCAAAATAATTAATCTTGTAAAATAATTATTTTTATTTATTTATATATGACCATTTAATAAATAAATTGGTCATAATTTAAATAGGATTAATTAAGCAAAACTTGGCAATCCAAGTCACATCAAATTAGCCAATCCATGTGTGCCACGTAGGCAAACACATGGATTGTGCTTCTCTATCTCTAATCTCAGCCCTTAAATTTAATCTAATGGACCATAATAATTTGGATATATTTTGTTTTTTTATTCCCTGATCTATTTGTAACCGTCCGATCAAAATGATCGGATGGCTCTAATTAATCTAGATTGTCTTCTCCAAACAATGCATTCCATGCTCCTCTTTCCTCTTCCTAGACACGCTTGCATTTCCTTTCCTCTTTTCCTAAAAATCCATGAGAGTTTGCTTCAACCGGCGAGCAAACATCTCCTATCACCATCCTATTTTCTCTTCTTTCACATTGCCGCTGACACCCATCATTATAGCCACCCGACATCTTTCACCATCACCGCCCTATCGTCCCCTCTTTTAACATCGTCGCGGATACCCATCAATGTCGCTGCCCTACTCCTTCCCCTTCGTCCTCTCCTATTCTTTTCCTAGAAAATCCGATCAGTATCGATGCCTAACACCCCTCTTCTCTCAAATCAATCTGAAAAATATCAAGTCACACCTTTTTTTATTCTACTCCATTCCCCTACTTGGCTGAGATTTAACCCTCTAAGAATCAAAAATTTGAATTCTTGAGACTTTTAGGAGCCTGAAATTGGCAATAGAAAGACAGATTGAAAGAACTGAGAGCTCATCAAGAAAATCATCAGAGAAATCACTTTGAGAAAAAAGAAATAGGCAACAATACACTTCTAGAAATTCTAAGAATAGTTTCATCTCCTTTCCTTGGCTTTCAGTCGTTGAGTTTAAGTTTAGAAAAGAATTTCATACTTGACGTCGACACCAGTTTGCTATTCTATAGAAGATCAATAATCACCCTTGACACCAGTTTGCTATTCTACAGAAGATCAATAATCACCCTTATTTTACATTTTCCTATGTTTTGGGGAATGAAATATCACTTTTATGTCATTTGTCTTGATTCTACCAACTTGAAATCGTTCGGCTACTGTGTTTCTCTGGAAGTCTCTGCATAAAAATTGTTGATCTAAACTAATATCGTTTGGAAGAATGGTCATTTACATGTATTTGTTTAACCCCTTTTAACGTGAATATTACCTCGCAAATATCTTTCATGGATGAATTATGTTTAGATGGTAAGCTAAGGCTAAATCCTGTCCTGCATGACCAAAATTGGTTTAGTACTTTTGTGGAGATCTATTCTTTTCTGTGTTTATGTAATTAAAAGTGTGACTTATAGGATTAAAATACTAAAGATATACTTATATGAATCGTTCTCTGTTTACATAGTTATTTGGCTTAATCAGTCCCATTTGAATGAGACAGAAGGAAAATGATATTGTCCCTCAAGTATATGCTCATCAAGATAACTTGGTTCTTTATTTCAATTTTGTAGTAACCTCCTTTCCATTAGATTTTCTTTATGATTCTTTATTTTTATGGTCGCTATAATTTTGCATTAGTTCTGGGTACTTATTTGTGTTTGTCTTTTCTGTTGCCTATGATTGTCCGTCTTCAATTATTAAAGTCAATTTTGGAGCTAGCTCTCTATTTGAACTAGTTTGTTCCATTATGAAAATCGATCTCTCTGTCATTTGACTCAAGATATTTTCTATTTCAAAGCACTATGTTCTTCTCCGTCTATACCCATCACCCACCTCCCTTTCTTCTCAATTTTATTTTCAGTTGCTGATTTTTAGAACTCAATGGCGAGTTCCTTTTTCAATATTGTCAGGAACATCTGATTTTTGTTTAATTAGGATCCTTTTCATGTACATTTAGATCAGTTTCAGTACTATATGGCCAGGAACTTATTTGAACTTGTTTTGGTTCCCACAAAGTTGATAAATTCTTGCATTGTTTAAATTTTTTTCTTACTTACTCGATTCAAAATCTCAAAACCATGGTTGCTGCCTACTTTTTCTTGTCACATATTATTGCTGTCTATATGCTTGGTGTCTCTTAAGATTAGAAATGGTTTGAAGTTCTTATTCACTTTCTCATTTGCCCTCTCGTATTATTCGTCTTTGCTTAATATGAAGCCGATGTTTAGGTTTTTAATTTTAGTATGTTATAGTAATGTGCGTCTTCAGTAGTTCCTTGGTCTAGAATCCTAAATTGTATTCAATTTTAAAAGCTATAGTATGTTATGTCCAGCTCTTGCTTGGCAGTAGATGAGTACCTCTGTCGGATCACAAATATGTGTAAGTGTAACACCCAACAAAAATTATCAAAATATCCTTAGAAGGGAGATGAGCATATAACACGCCTTCCCATGCTCAAATGGCAAATTCGAGGCTAAATTTGTGATCAGCACGAAAAGTTGAGTGAGAAAATGGTCTCGAATGATTTTTAGAGCGACCAGATTAAAAGTTAATCTTTCGACCCAAAAACCAAAATGGTGTCGGTGCGCGACAGAGGCGCATCATGTACCTGTAGCAGAGGGACACGTATGTTTTTTTAAAAAATTTGACGGGATTGGGAAAACTCGTTTAGAAAATTTAGATAAAAATGCACTGGTGCGTGACCAGTCCACGTTGCAGACCTAGTATTTTGACCCTGAAAATTTTTAATCTTGTGAGGGACATTCCGGACAATTCCCAACCCCTCCTAAACTCAATACACGACCAAAATAGGTTGTTTTAAGTATTAAAATGGTTATAAACCCTATTCCAAGTCTTTCAGAACCTTTAACAAAATGACCAGGGCTTGAGGAAAGGGAGAAGAACTTTTGATTGAGGAATTTAATTGGAAATCCTTGAAGCGATTGTTGAGAGCTTCATCCCAGGTATGTAAGGTTAAACTAAAAGCATGATATTGTTCTCTCATATGCCCCATAGATGATCATAGAAGAGTTGAAAGTCTAAAGAGTTTACATGCATGATTCTTGATGGTTTCCTTTAAAATTATATTAATTATATGTATTTTCTTATATTGATGATCATGATAAACTTGTTTTCTCGAATTGATACTTTTCATGAGATATTATATAACCCTATATGATTATTTTTAAAGCATGCATGACTGAACCTAAGGATGACTCTAGAGCCTTGATGTGAGAATGTCGATTGTGATTATGATTGTGATTGTGATGAAAGAATGATGATGAGTTGATAGAACTTGATAATCCTATGAGTCTCCATAAATGAACTCCAATGATTGTCTATTCAATTGTTCCCTAATGATTGTTCTAAGCCTTGAGCTATTGATTGATAAGATGATTAGAGTCTCTAGGAGACTGATTGGGTGATCGTGCCTCCATGTGGCTGATCAAATAATTTGATTGGATTGATTTTCTTATGAGCATTGAGTCATGGGAGTAGTATTGAGCACCGATGGATTAAGAGTAAGTCCAACTCGCACTCTTCAAACTACGTAGCCAAACATAGAAAAGGATTAGAACCATCACATTACATTGTGGGTTCCCTCTTGAGAGAGTCCCTGAAACAATAGAGGACTTGTTGATTGCAGTTTCCATATTGGATTCGAATTGTTCCCTACATAGCAAGTATGGAATGGTCGTGACAACACTAATGGGATATTGTACTATCATTAGCTCATAAGTGATGGTTGTCAGATAAGAGAAACTCCCAAAAGTTCTTACGTTGAGTACTCTAAGTCGAGTTCCATTGAGTTTATTGATGAGGTTGATTGGTTGATGGGTCACTTGTCTAATCTTTACTCTTTCTTTAGATAGACATGTGACATTCTTATTAGGTTATTATCTTGAGTTAATAGCTGTTATTTCCATATTATTCTACTTGTTTTTGTTTCATTCAGTTATTTTACATACCGTACATTCAACAACCTGATGCCACACGACAGTGCATCTTTTCATGATGTATATATAGGAGTTAGAGATTGTCAACAGGTGCACCGTTGAGGATCCGAGATGTACAGCCGATTGGTGAGCCTCTCCTACTCCGGAGGATTCACTATCTTTATTTCATCTTTCTTTAGAGTTAGACTTGATTTAGCTTTATTTTCATTGAGGTACCCATGGTTATTTCATTGGCACCACTTGCTAGCGATTGAGGCTTCATAGACGATAGTCGAACGTTGATGTTGAGATTGTTATGCTAGTTTTATCTACTAGCCTTTTACTATTATATATGTTTTTTTGAGACCTAGATGAGATGTGCCTATATCTTTTCCTTAGTCTTCCCCTAATTGTCTTGCGTTATTTGATTGAATGAATGTGATGAAGCTAAGGGTTCACTTGGGGACTAGCAACAGTCTCTAGGTGTCGGGCACGTCTTGAGTACCCTTCTGGGTCATGACAAACTTGGTATCAGAACACGAGTTCGAGGGTCCTAGGGAGTCTCTGAATCCATGTCTAATAGAGTCTTGTTTATCGGTGTGTTGTCGACTGCACTTCATAAGCAGGAGGCTATAGGACATTAGGAATTATTACACTTCTTTCTTATTCCAAATTTGTTTGATAGAGTTAAACTCTAAGGAAGCTCTCTTCTAATTCGTGCATTATGCGTTTTCAGAATTGTGGTAATGTTTTGAAGAAGAGCTGATAAAGTGAACGGGAGCCCAGCTAGACGGAATGTTAACCAACCTGAGCCCCAAGATTAAGATGAACTAATAGGCCTACCATCCTTGTCGTGCAGCCACCATAAGCTGGTATCAACAATGCTGAGCTTTGCTAGGCCCTCCAGACTTTGGTCCAGGTTGTGCAGCATTAGCTTATAGACAAGGAGCAGGCAGGCGGGGTGCTCCAAATACATCCGGAGATCGTGAGCTCTTGAGAGTGAACCCATCAGAGTTCAAGAGTTCGAGGAGGAATAGGAATAAGATTCACTTTCAAGGGGAGCCTCATAATTTTAGAGCTCAGAGATCTAAGTCACAAGCTAGTGTGGTTCGAGCTCCCCGAGGCAAGACATGTTGTGGCATATGTGGGAAGTTTCACTTGGGAGAATGTCGCGGAAGGAGTACTAGATGTTAGAAGTGTAGCCGAATGGGTCACTTTCAGAGGGAATGTCCAATGCTACGAGGCACAAACTCCTACACCAGCACCATTAATTAGAGAAGATTAGGAAAGTTCTCTAGATGTCTCCCCAAATGTTGTGACGTGTATGATTCAATCCTTTATTTGCTTTGATGTTATCCATGAAAGAGATACTTATGTCTCTAAAGATTTTAATGTTACCACCTAAGAGTATGATGTGAAGTCTTATACCACCCAGAGTAGAGCTATCATTCTAGAGCTAGAATGATGACGATAGAAAGGAACGGACAAGATAGTGAGAGTGATAGTCGAATGGGGCTTGTAATTAGAGTTATATACCCATTAGGTAAGTAATGAGATGACGAGTTGAATGTCATTAGTTTGATGAAAGAGTGGTGAGTACCCTATGATTGTCATGATGAGGTATATAAAGTGAGTTAGTGTTAGAATATCTTAGGGCGTGCCCAAAGCTAGAAAGAGATCTATGTTGATGCATTTTGATATTGTACTGTTAGGGTGCGACATAGATGTTGAAAAGAGGGATATAGTGCTCTCAATGTGATCAATCTACACTAGGCTTATAATTTTGAAGAAAGAGCCCCACGAGATTTATGTAGTTTTAAGCTTCTCTAGGTAAGGGGGTATAGTGAGTAAAGGAATGGTACTTGAGTTGCGAAGAGGGGATGTGTTGAGTGAATACCTGCTATGGGATTTTAGTGGGCTTATGCTCCGAAATACGCCTAGAAATTGTAGGATTGGTGCGATATTGGAAAGGTGTATGATGGATGCACGTGGTAGAACTAGACTCTAAGCTTGAATGTTGAGGAGCAGTGGTAAAGAGGAGACAACATAGTGAGAGTGATAGTTTTAGTTGGAGATTCTCCCTAAGAGGTTCACCATAGTGTGTGTTTGACATTAAGGTGTTGGCCGGCAAGGAGTGTGATGTTATGAGTATGGTATAGGTGTCGTTAGATGGAAAGAGAGAATTGAGGACGAAACATTTGATAGGAGAGGTTAGATTGTAAGAGTTATGGGAAATGGTTATGTACGCCATTGGAGCAGCAAATATTGAGAGATTTCCCTAGCAACAAGGGGAAGCTAAGAGTGGTATTTTTGTAGAGAGTCTTAGTAGCTATTTTATATACGCAACTATAGTATGATAAAAAAAGTTTAAGACGCCTATTCTCGTGGATAGTGATTCCTCTATCGTTTGGAGATATATGTTTATAGCCTGGTAGAGGAAATTAATTCGCAAAACTTGATAGATAACCCTTGAGCTAAGGCGAAGATGATGAGATGATAGACCTATGTAAATCTTGAGGTTTCGGTAGAGATGGATTGATCGAGATGAGACGTCAGTTCCTTGCCATATCGTACGTGCCTTATTCTTCTGTTGAGGTGATGCCCTATTCCCGTTTGGTATACGACTGTTATGGCTATGGCCGAGTCCCATGTACCACTTTTTAATTTTTATTCATGTTGAGTGGTAAGGATGAAAATCGATGAATCCATTCATTAATTTTGATCTCACCCTATGGATCGAAGAGATTCCACTCCTATGTTAAATGAGATGTGACTTGAGTTTTATACTACGTAAGTTCTATGAACTCAGAATGAGTCCTGATAGGCGAGGGAGATTGTACTTCATTGCGAATGCTCTAAAGTAAGATTTCTCGATTGAATCGTGCTAATGATCTTCATTCCAAGTTCTTTAAGTGAGCCTCTTTTCCCAGTCGCGATAGAAATATTGATGAGAATAGAGGAGTGAGGGTTCCTCATTCTGATATCGTCTTATGCATGCCCGACCATTAGTGTGTTATGCCATTGTTGATGGTAAGATGTAGAGTATCAAGATTTAGATGAATAATCATGCTTATTTGGCATGAGGAGGTATTAGTTAGGGTTTCACCAAAGGGGGAGATGGCGAGTCTCTCTAGGCCCAAGTAGTGATGCTAATAGTAGTAGACCAAGAATAAGCGTAGATGAGGAGGAGTAAAGGTATCTGTATTATGACATTGGTTTTGTACTTGTGTCGTGTAGGGATAGAAATAGGGAGGGGGGGGGGGAGAGATGAGACATTATGATATACAATACACAGGTAAGGGTAAATTAGAGTGTCTCTAGATAAGAATATGTTGGTGTATTTTTGAGGGAGAGCATATTGAATGGCCAAGGTAGAAATGCTTAGTAGGCTTGAAAACACTTACATACAAGTGGTTAGAGTAATAGGCTTGAATGTGTGGTTGTTACTATGCGAGTATTGATGATAGACTGTTGAAGACTTCATGAAGAGGGTATCATGTAAGGATAGCGGGGTTACGAAGAGGACTAGTGATCTTTTGGGGAAATTCCCTGTGAGAGTGGCTTAAGTATTGAGGGTCAGCCTTGTATAGATATAAACATCTTAAAAATAGCACTATGAGGCTCAAAAGTAGGCTTGAATGAAATAAGAGAATGTGGATAGGTATGGAGTTGAATAGAAACTATAAGTTTGAGTTGATGGAGTAGAGTGACATGAAGAGGAGAACAATTAAGGTGGAAAGTTGAGCTTGAGAATGCCTGTAGAGTCTTGTATATCACGATGATCCCCTTTCTCGATTAGAGTTGATGAGTTCCTTCTTGAGTTCAAACAACTGATTGACGAAGTGTTTAAGTGATTCGAATCTATTAAGTTTCGATATTCTATTCATCCTTGATGGTGAGAATGTTGAAATGTAACACCCGGCAAAAATTATCAAAATACCCCTGGAAGAGAGATGAGCGCATACCATATCTTCACATGCTCGGATGGAGAATTCGAGGATGGATTTTACGATCAACACAAAAAATTAAGTGGAGAAATGGTCTCGGTTGTTTTTTTGAGCGACCAGATCAAAAGATAATTTTTTGACCCAAAACCCGAAACAATGTTGGTGCGCGACATAGGCGCGTCTCGCACCTATAGCGGAGTGACGCTTATGTTTTTTCAAAATTTTTCGACAGAATTGGAAAAACTCGTTAAGAACATATGAAGAAAAATACACTGGTGCGCGACCAGTTCACATCGTAGACTTGGTATTTCGACCTTGAAAATTTCTAAATTTTGTGAGGGGCATTCCGGACAATTCACAACCTCTCCTAAACTCAATACACGACCAAAATAGGTCATTGTAAGTATAAAAATGGCTATAAACCCTATTCCAAGTCTTTCAAAACCTTTAACAAAAATACTAGGGTTGAGGAAAGGGGAGAAGAGCTTGAGATTGAGGAATTCAAGAGGAAATCCTTGAAGCAATTGTTGAGAGCTTCATCCCAGGTATGTAAGGCTAAACTAAAAGCATGAGATTGTTCTGTCATGTGCCCTATAAATGATCTAGAAAAGTTAAAAGTCTCAAGAGGTTACATACATGATTCTTGATGGTTTTTCTTTAAAAATATTAATTTATATGTGTTTTTTTATGTTCATGATCATCATAAACTTATTTTTTCAAATTGATACTTTTCATAATATATTTTATAACTCTATATAATTATTTTGAAAGTATGCATGATTGAACCGAAGGATGAGTATAGAGCCTTGATGTGAGAATGTCCATTGTGATTGTAATTGTGATTGTGATGAGAGAATGATGATGAGTTGATAGAATTTGATAATCCTATGAGTCTCTCCATAAATGAACTCCAATGATTGTTTATTCAATTGTTCCCTAATGATTGTTCTAAGCCTTGAGCTATTTATTGAGATGTTGATTGATGAGATGATTAAAGTCTGTAAGAGACTAATTTTATGATTGTGCCTCTATGAGGCTGATTGAATGATTTGATTGGGTTGATTTTCTTAGGAGCATTGAGTCATGGAAGGAGTATACCGCATCGAAAGAGTAAGAGTTAGTCCAACTCACACTCGTCAAACTACGTAGCCAAACGTAGGAGAGGATTAGAACCATCACATTACATTGTGGGTTCCCTCTTGAGATAGTCCCTGAAACAATAAAGGACTTGTTGATTGCAGTTTCCCTAGTGGATTCGAGTTGTTCCCTACCTGGCAAGTATGGAACGACCGTGGCAACACTGGCAGGATGTTGTGCTATCACTGGCTCATAAGTGATGGTTTTCGGATAAGAGAAACTCCCAAAAGTTCCTCCCTTGAGTACTTTGAGTCTAGTCGAACTGAGTTGAGTTGATTGATGAGGTTGATGGTTCACTTGTCTAATCTTTACTCTTTTTTAGATAAACATGTGGCATTCTTATTTGGTTATTATTCTGAGTTGATGCTATTTCCATATTATTCTACCTATTTCTGTTTCATTCAGCTATTTTACATATTGTACATTCCACGTACTGACGTCACTCGGCGCTGCATCGTTTCATGATGTAGATACAGGAGTTAGAGATCGTCAACAGGCGCACTGTTGAGGATCCGAGATGTTCAGCTGATTGGTGAGCCTCCCCTACTCCGGAGGACTCACTACCTTTATTTCATCTTGCTTAAGAGTTAGACTTGATTTAGCTTTATTTTCATTGACGTAACTATTGGTCTGTCATTGGCACCACTTGATAGTGTAGAGACTTCATAGATGATAGTCGAACGTTGATGTTGAGATTGTTGTGCTAGCTCTATCTACTAGCCTTTTTCTATTATATATATTTTTTTGAGAACTAGATGAGATGTGCCCATTTCCTTTCCTTAATCTTGCGCTAATTGTCTTGAGTTATTTGATTGAATAAATGTGATGAGGCTAAGTGAATTCACTTGGGGACTCGCAATAGTCTATAGGTACCGGTCACGTCTTGGGTACCCTCTCAGGGCGTGACACTAAGTCAAACACGTATGAAATAGTATGGGCTAATATATGTGTACAGATGTCCTGACCCATCTCCTTCTATATTGTAGTATTAAAATTATCTGGTGAGATAAGACTTGAGGAGTCATTTTTCTGTTGTGCGGATAGCGGCTACAATAGTATGCACGTCTGTGACCGAATTGACCAGATTCTATTTTTCATAGATCAATAATTCATATATAGGGAATACTTTGGCTCGTGCCATGCTCTCTAATTTGAGTGAGATACAGGTCGCTCACTCAAAAGAAGAAGACACATAAGCACACTGCTTTCCTTTTCTGTTCTACACGTAACTGTGTCCTCTGCTATCATGGATTTACCCAAACTTGTTAACTGATAGTGCATGTGGAATACAATCAAAACCATTTTTTAAAAAAGTACAACTTAAGTTGATTGATCTACTGGAAAACAATGTCCAGAGATCCTTTACAATAACCTAAAAGGCTAGTGATTCTACTCGCCAAGTATAGTTGTGTTGCTCACTGCTGCTAAGTGTCATTTATGCTTAAGTTGATGTGTGCGCACTTCAAGAAGTTCTATGAGTTATCGCGTTGTTCGATTTCATTTAAGATATGAGGTTCTCAACTTTTCAACTTGTTTACTCCTTTAAATGTAGCCAAGATTTGTCTAGAAAAATGAACAATCTTTCTTTTTTGTTTTGCCTGAAGTTCAATTCTCTTCACTTGCTGTTGGTTATGATTTTTAACTGTGGAAGTAGTCACCTTTCTTACGGTCATTGGTGGATTTTAGTGTTCTGCAACGTAATTACAGTGACGTGTTGATGCTATGATCACTGCTTGGTTGACATCACTTTAGGATTCTTAATTTTTTTTTTTAACTAAAACATCCCTCTGAGAGATCATTTCATACTAAAAAAAAAAAAAGATTTAAACCTCTTGTCCCCTTCCTCATTGAAAATTAGTGGAATGGACATGTTTGAGACTTTTTCTTCCTTAGAGCAGGTGAATTTCGACTCTTTCCAAAGCTCACTGATTTTCGTTTGGCATCTTTTATATAAAAATGCACTTTACTAACTCTATCATTAAAGATCCTGATTGTTGTGATTATACCTGTTAATATTGTTAATATTTGATTTACTTATTGCTTAATATTTTGTATGAGGAAACTATAGTCGTGTGATGATTCTGTAGTTTGTATCAACTTATTTTTTTTCTCTTCTTCTCAGTCTAAAATTCTTTATTTAGTCTAAAATTAACATGTAACATTTGTTTCCCTGCTCAAATATTTTTTTGGTTTACAATCTATGTTATGGGCTCCGGCAGGCAGCTGGGTAGAATACATGAAACTCACTAAGATTTCTTTTATGCTTAGAATAAGGTAGTACCCAAATCAAAATCAGATGAAAGTACTAAAATCAGTAGCTTGTAACTTCCTAGTCCAACTTGTTTACTGTCAAGATAGCTTGTACATAGTTGTTAAACCAAGAAAGTGCAGCAACCTGCTTAGCAGAGGAAGAACAAATCTGACTTACGGCTGTGTGAAAAAAATCCTAAGTAGAGAGGGTACATTATACATTAAGTTGCGGTCTTACTTGAAGGAATTTCGCTTAGTAGATAGTGAAAAAGTAAGAAATATGAGAAAGCTTGAGAAACACTTGTAAAACTTTCTTTCATCTTTCAGTTTCAATCTTGTGATTCTCACTGAAGAGTTTGAATTTCTTGTGTTTAATTCTCTTCTGTAAGTGCTCAATTATGTTATTAAAATTCATAAGTCTTGCATTTACAATGATCATGAGTA
This sequence comes from Solanum rostratum, assembly GCA_029948455.1. NCBI lineage: Eukaryota > Viridiplantae > Streptophyta > Magnoliopsida > Solanales > Solanaceae > Solanum > Solanum rostratum. Next base: position 28,231,911 of record CM057053.1, read on the forward strand.
GCTAAATACACAACTAGGGTTGTAGGAACCATGAAGAACTAACAAAATAAAATCAAATAATTTGTAATTCTTGGAAAGTGTGCATATATGTATTAATTAAGTCTCTTTGTATTGAATGTTTTATAATGGTGACAACCATTAGAACCCGCCTAGTGTTACTGATTGGATCAAGGTAGTAATTAATAGAAAAAGAGATTAATTAACAGGATTCGAGTAATGTTTCTCGTCTAATCAGCCGAACTGGACCAAGGGAGGTTATACTGGAACAGTATGTAAGGGTTAGTAATATTACACTGTGGGGATGGACCAAATTGCAGAGTGGAATTTTCCTCACTAGGCCAAAGAGTTTGATGAACTTAACGTATTGTTCTGCATGCTACACATTGAAAAAGAATTCGATTATTTGGTAATACTGAGTTAGGAAATCATGGGGAATACAATACCCTAGTTCTTTTTCATACTGGTTTAACACTTGTCTTAGTTTAGGATTACTTTTTATTGTTGTCATAAAACCCCCCTTTGGGGAGATAAGATACTTGCTAAGATATTGTATTGTTAAAATTGTCCTGATTCCTAACCAAGTATTGAATCTGTTTCACGCACTTGATATTAGTTACTCTTAGTTAGACTGTAGATTAGTTCGATTAGGAAAGGATCTTAGGTCATTCTTCTTAAAAGGCCACTTAGTCTAAAATGACCAACAAAAATTGCAAATCATCCCTTATTCCTAATGTTTGAGCCTAACATGTACCTATTCTTTGGAAACACCTGATTAACCTAGCATTGTTAGTTATAAAATCCTGAAATTGGCCCTGGTCCTTCCTTGTACATTATGCACCTTGATTGAGACAAAAATCCTAAGTTGAGGATGGTTGGTATTAGGATGAAACACAAAAATGAGTGGGAGAGTTAGTGATATAGAGAAAAAGGGAAAATCATGTACTGGGTGTAAGAAAAATACGTGATGCCTTAGTTGTGAGTTAAAAGAAAAATAAATTGCATAATAAAGGCAAAGAGCTTAAAGAATGAAAGGAAAGTACCTAGAAAAGCTTTAAATAGGGGAAAGAGAGGATGAAATGAAAATAAGAAAGTTGGTAGGGCAAAAGTGTAGGAAAACACAATGTCAAGGACTGTCGTTAGTCACTATGTTCCCAAAGTAGCATACAAAGCCCCTCGAGCCTACATTACAAGTCTAGAAAGTTCTAAAGTGATCCTAGTCCGTGTAGTTGAAGGTCTTAGTCATGAGTATTAGGCATGACACATGAATATCTTTTGTAAGAGTGAGGGATTTTGTATAGTCCCAAGGTTATATATGAAAACATCATTGAGTGAAAAATATGGGACTTCTTTCTGTGGGGGAACTTGCATTGCATTGCTAGCATTAGACTTATTCAGTGACTATTGATAGATGAATCTGCTTTTTGAAATATAATTTTACTTTGTATTTGGTTTATTATTTATATTCCAAAAGTATTGACTTAAATCCATATTAATCCTTTTCCTTTTCTTATGTTTCATGTATGTCCTCGGTAGTTGAAGTTCTACTTTGTAACTCGTTTCGGCCCAAAATACTGGGCCAACATCCATTAGGATCATCACCACACTCGAAGTCCCGTACATTAGGAGTCAACCTTCTTTGGCTTTCTCGTCGTTATTCGATTACATTTCTTTCCATATTAATTGATTAATATTTTTATGAATGTTGACATTAGCTAACCTTTTGTTATTATTTGAAAATTATTTTGTGATTTGTGTTATTTGCTAACGAATCTAGTGTAGATGTTATACACTCTTGACAACATCTTTATAATCATTCTTTAAATGCTCTTCTTGAATTAGGCCAAAATTCTTAGAAAATTATTCCTTTTTAAAAAAAAGTATTTCAAACTAATTAAAGGCTTAAATAATCACCTTTAGAAATAAATTATTTATTATAATGAATGTTGGCCCCATACTCTATAAAATTAAAATAACTATAGAATGTATCCAAATAATTAGTCCAATTTAGGTTTTAAGTTGATTTCCTCAAATATAATGTAATTTTTTCATGTGGGTCATTTTAAATCTTTTAATGGATTTTATTTTTAGAATAATAAAAATAAAATGTATATCGACATTTTAGATTCCTTTGATTAATTTCTTATAAAGTTATTAATATATCGTTTAAAAAATATAAATATGACTTAGGAATTGCGCTATTTTCTACACCCCTTCAACTTTCAAGATTTTTTTAACAGGTTCAATAATACAAGTTACGTATGTGTATACGTTATACACAAGGTATATATTTCACCCTAGTCTTTTCTACACTTGGTATATTATTATTATTATTTTGTATCCATTACGTTTTTATAAATACTATTTATTTGTAAATAAAAAATATCTAAAATTTTACAGCTTATCATACATTTTTACTACAATATATAGCTATTGTCATTTTATCGCTACATGAAATAATGAACCCTCATACAATTTGAACAACATATTTATTTTACATGAAAGATTACAAACTTTACTTAATATCTTGACATTTTTATTTTGTTCACAAAACTCCATTTTTTTTCGAGATTCTTATACCAAATTTCACATATATATGTCTATATATTTATATCTCATTTATTTATTTTTCTAGTTTTACATCTTAATTTCTCACGCATATAAATAATGTAATAAGTTTTCATACTTAATATTCTTATGAATTCCGTACAATACATTTTTATAGGTTCATTAATTCTATATGATTTTAAGCATACGTCTGTAATTTTCTAATATATAAATTCTCACACACTTCAAGTTTATCTATTTATTATATTGCTTATTTATTTTTATTGCATAAAAAAATAATAATCATTAAATCTTTCTACGGATACTATAGACAATACGTAAGACATACCTTGTATTTTGTTCCTTTTTCTACTCAAATTAATCAAGATTTTTCTTATCACTAATTTTGAGAAAATAAATGAGTAATTTATCACTAATTATTTTTCCTAAGCTAAGGTTAAGGACTATCTTCAGATATGCTCTGAGGGTTGCATAACACCTTCCCCTTGAGTCACCAAAATCCTTACCTAGAATTTTACTGGTTTCGTAAAGCAAAACAGAGTCTACACATTTGTTTTTCCTTAACTTAGTTTCCTAATATTTTCCTTAAAACTAGGTGGTGACTCTAGACATATTTTTCAAACACCAGAGAGCACAATCACACGATGCTGCAAACTATTTCGACCGATTCGAAAATGGGGCGCGGCAGAGAAGCGACTCTGCTGGGGAATTTTAGGTTTTAACCTTGATACACCAAGCTTAGGAATGAGGTTTGGGATTATTTGTTAGTTAACTATTTGTCTTATATATTGCTTTGATTGAAAGGTAGCAACTCAAATCCAACCTTACTTTCCTTATTTGTTTGAAAATACTATTTATTTACTACATTTTTGCATTGTTATTCACACTTTCTATCGAGTCCTTGGACGTACACTTACAGACATTGGTTCACGCAGGGGAGTGCCTCACACCCCAAACCTTCTTTTGGATTCCTTAGCTTCAGAGTTGGTGAAATAAGTTTAGTGTGCCTTCTCGCAAATCTTTAGTACACTCTTAAGTGTTTAGGAAAACTATTACTCTAGAAAATAGGTGGTCATGTTGCATACACCTTAGGCGAGACGATCCAAGGAATCATCTTCACAATACAGAAGTTGCCCTTTTTTCAAAGGTTATCCACTTGACAACATATTTTTGTAAAAGTCAATGTGAATGATCCAAACTAAAACATATGATGGATTTGAATTGGACATACTTATCATACCTTTTCTTTTTCTCTAGATAAACATCAGCCAGAACCTCCCAAACATTAAGATTGTCATTCCCGCACCGCACATCTTGCAAAACAGGTGATGGAATATTCTCAAAGTGCATGGAGCTGAAATAAGAAGACATCTGGGAGGGTTGCTATAGCTCATGAGAATTCTGGCAAACAAAATGCTCCTTACCCTACTAATGGTATTTTGGGACCGAGTATGGTGACTTTAAAATACTTGGATTTTGAAATCACTCCTATGTTGGAGGAATTTAACAAATTCAAAGAGCTACCCATCAGCATAAGGTTACTAGTATATTAATCAACCATAAGTGTGAGATATTTCTTCAGACTCTTGGGGTTGCACTGTAACACCTCTCACGTGCCTCAGACTCTTGGGGTTGCACTGTAACACCTCTCACGTGCCTAGGAAAAATGCCCTATTGTGTATTTCTTGGATATCTCAAAATCCGTGCATGATATTGCAAATCGACTTCATATTTATTTTCGAGGGGCAAAATTGTATAGGAAAGGGGTGGTCCTCAATTATTAGATGACTCATAGCAAAAAATTCTTTTTCGAGTGATTCGGGCCTTAACTAGAAAAGTATACGACCAGTTTGTATCTTGGACTTGTTACCCTCTAGTGCAAAAATGTCTTAAACCCATATCTGGACCAAAACATAGGAAAATTTAAACTTCGTGCAAAAATGTACTACTCTGTAACAACTCTACATCGTGAACTTATCGTGCACCAGTTCAAAAAGTTGCTTAATTTCCTGTTTTCACTTAAGGGAAATTGGGTAATAACCCAATGCCTATATATACTAGAATACCTTACTCTTCAGCCATTTTCAAGCCCTAGAACACTCAAAAACCATGTCAAAAGTCCTCCTAATTCATCACAATTTCATCATCCCAATTCAAGATATCTTAAGAACTTGCTTTGGATTACAAGAACCCAATTGAAGCCTCAAGTCTTCCTATCACGCCCCAGGAGGGTACCCTAGTCGTGGCCGATACCTAGAGACTATTGCTAGTCCCAAGGAGAACCATTTGGCCTTATCACATTCATTCAATCAAATAACTCAAGACAATCAGTGGAAGGCTAAGGAAAATAAATGGGCACATCTCATTAATTTCTCAAAATAATATAATAATAAAAGTCTAGTAGAAAGAACTATCTCTCAACCTTAACAATCAACATCCCAACTCCAGTCTATAAATCCTATATCACTATCCAATGACTGACCCATGGCTACCTCAATCTAAAATAAAGCTAATCAAGCCTAACTCTAAAGCAAGATGAAATAAAGATAATGAATCCTCTGAAGTAGGGGAGGCTCACCAATTAGCTAAATGTCTTAGATCCTCAACAATGCGCCTGTCGATGATCTCTAAACCCTGTATCTGCATGATAAAATGATGCAGCGCTGAATGGAGTTAGTACGTGGAATGTATGGAATGTAAAATAGCCGAATGAAATAGAAACAAGTTGAATAATATGGAACAATATCAACTTAGAACAATAATCAAATCAGAATATCAAATGTCTATCTAAAGCAAGAATAAAGAGTAGAGAAGTGACCCATCAACCAATAAAACCTCACAAAATCAAGTCAAGCTCAACTCAATGGAACTCAACTCAATCTATCTCATCTCATCTTGACTCAGAGTACTCTATGTGAGAACTTTCTAAGAGTTTCTCTTATCTGACAACAATCATTTATGAGCCAATGATTGTACAACATCCCGCCGGTGTTGCCACGGCTATTTTATACTTGCTAGGTAGAGAATGAATCAAAACCATAATGGGTAATCCAAAATGGAGACAACAATCTATAAGTCCTCTACTGTTTCAGAGACTCCTATCCAGAGGGAACCTTAATATAATGTAGTGGTTCTAATCCTCACTTACTCTTGGCTACGTAGTTAATGAGTGCGAGTTGGTATTACTCTTACGCATTTCAGTACTTGATAGTCCTCCCAAGACTCAATACTCATGTGAAAATCCATCTCAATCAAATCATTCGATCAGCCTCGTGGAGGCACTATCATTCAATTAGTCTCATAGAGACACTAATCATCTCATCAATCAACATCTAAATCAATATCTCAAGGCTTAAAACAATCATTAGGGAACAATCGAATAGACAATTCATGAGAGTTCGTTTAAGGAGACTCACAGGACTATCAAGTTCTATCAATTGATCATCATTCTCACATCACAATCACAATCAACATTCTCAAATCAAGGCTTTAGACTCAATCCCTAAATCCATTCGTGCATGCTTTCAAAAATAATCATGTAAGGTTATACAATATCTCATGAAAAGTATTCAATTAAAGAAAACAAGTTTATGATGATCATCAACATAGGAAGATACATGTAATTAATATATTTTTTAAGAAAAACCATCAAGAATCATGTAGGTAGACTCTTTAGACTCTCAACTCTTCTATGACCATCTGTGGGGCATATGAGAGAACAATCTCATGCTTTTAGTTTAGCCTTATATACTTGATGTGAACTCTAACGATCAATCTTCAAGAATTCACCCTTGAATTCTCTAATCTACGCTTCTCTCTTCTCTTCTCAAGCCCTAACCTTTTTCCAAGACTTAGAATGGGGTTTAAGACCTCTTTTACGCTTAAAATGCCTATTTTGACTGTGTTTTGAGTTTACGAGGTGTTGAAAATTGTCTGGGATTCTCCTCACAAAAATTAGAATAATTTCAACTTCGGAATACCTAGTCCGCGTCCCGGACTGGGCACGCTACAATGTATTTTTCCATAAATTTTTCCGAATGAGTTTTTCCAATCCTGTCAAAAAAATTGAAAAAAATTAAATCTAGATCCACTACAAAGGCACGATGTGCCTCTGTCGCACTCCGACACTATTTTTCATTTTTGGTCTAAAAATTATCTTTTGATCCACTTACTCTACAAATCAACTGAGACCAGTTTCCCACTCAATTTTTCATGTTGATCGTATATCCGGCCTCAGATTTGCCATCTGAGCATGGGATGATGCATTATACACATTCCTCTCTTCTAGGGATATTTCAGTAATTTCACCTAGTGTTACATCATCTCCCCCTTGGGATCACTCGTAATGATGAGTAAAGGTGGACATCAAGGCACGGATAGACTCAAGACTTATCTCAATACTCACATCAATCAATCAAACCTCGACTCCTCATCAATCACAATCAACTCAATTTAGACTCAAGAATAGACATATCAACTCAAGGATAGATCATCCAAATTAAGTCAGGGGTAAGGAAATTACCTTCAACATTCTGATCAGTAGGCACGAATAGGTGCAAATATTTAGCTCTTATCTCTTCCTCAGCTTGCCATGTGGCTTCTCAATGAATTGATTTCTCCACAGGACTTTGACTGAGGCTATCTCTTTAGTTTTCAACTTATGAACCTAACGATCAAGGATTTGGATCAGAATATTTTTGTAGGAAAAGCTATCCTTCACTCCAATACTCTCAACAGGGGTCACCAAGGCAAGATCTCCCAAAAACTTCTTCAACATCGACACGTGGAACATAAGATGAATTGCGTCTATCTTGGAAGGCAACTCTAACTCGTAAGCGACCTTCCCAATCCTCTTCATGATCTAACAGGGACCAATATAGCGAGGACTCAATTTCCCCTTCTTCCCGAATCTCATGACACCCTTCATAGGTGACCCTTTCAAGTATACCCACTCATTGACCTCGAACTCCAAGTCACTCATCCTCACATCAATATAATATTTCTTGCAACTCTGTGTAGTCTTCAACCTCTCTTTAATGACCTTAACCTTCTCCGTCGACTATTGGACAAGATACAACGTAATCAACTCTGTTTCTCCAACGTCGAACCATCAAATTGGCGATATATACATCTCCTCCCATACAAAGCCTTATAGGGAGCCATTTGAATGCTTGCATGATAACTATTGTTATATGCAAGCTCAATCAATGGTAGGTGATCATCCCATTTCCCTTAAAATAAAAAACACAGGCTCTCAACATATCCTCTAACGTCTTAATTGTATGCTCTGCCTGGCTATCTTTCTATGGATGAAAGGTTGTACTCATATTCACCTTAGTATCCAATCCTTTTTGGAAAGAGTTCCAAATTTAGGAGGTGAATTGAGCTTCTTTGTCCTAGATGATGGAAAAGGGAACTCCACACAACCTCACAGTCTCTTGGATGTACAGCTTGGCATACTCTTCCATATTGTTGGTTGTCTTAACTTCTAAGAAGTGAGCCGATTTGTTCATCCTATCCATAATCACTCATATCGAATCATATTGCTTTCGAGACCTCGGTAGACTAGTAATGAAGTCCATGTTGATTATCTCCCACTTCCACTCAGGGATCTAGAATTTTTAGGCCAATCCACATGGTCTTTGGTGCTCAACCTTAACTTGTTGGCAATTGGGTCACTTTGAAATGAACTTCGCAACATCCCTCTTCATTTCACTCCACCAATAGACTTCTCACAAAGTCGTGCTGCATCTTGGTAGAGCCAGGATGAATGGAATATCTACAACTGTGGGCTTCAGCCATAATCCTATCTCAAACACTATTAACATCGGGAACATGTAATCTACTCTGGTACCTCAACACTCCATCTTCCCCTTTAGAGAAGACCATCACTTTCCGTTTCTAGACAACCTCCTTAAATGGAAGTATGATAAGATCTCGGTCTTGCTTTTCCTTCACCACAACAACTAAGGATGAAGCAGACACATTCTGAAAATTAACTCCTCCCTCATTATTCTCCTCAAGTTGAACTCCCAATTGAGCCAATCGATGCACTTCTTTAGCTAGCTCCTTTTTCCCTCCTCAACATGGGCTGCACTACCCATTGACAATCTGCTAAGAGCATTAACAACAATGTTAGCTTTACTTGGATTGTAGAGAATGCTCATGTCATAATCCTTGAGGAACTCCTACAGTCTCCTCTATTTCAGGTTTAGCTCTTTCTTACTGAAGACATACTACAAGCTCTTTTGGTCAATGAATACATCCGCATGCACTCCATATAAGTAGTGGCGCCAAATTTTAAGTGCAAACACCACCGCTGCCAACTCAAGATCATGGGTTTGATAGTTCCTCCGTTGAACCTTAAGTTGTCTGGAAGCAATAGGATACCTTCCCTCTCTATATCAACACACATCCCATTCCAACTCGAAGCATCACAATAGATTACAAAGCCTTCTGCCCTATAAGGCACAGTTTAAATTGGTGCAATAGTCAGTCTCATCTTTATCTTTTGGAAACTCTTCTCACATTCGTCGAGCACTAAAACATGACCTTTTTCTGAGCAATTTAGTCAATGGTGTGGATAAGGAAGAAAATCCGTTGACAAATCCGCGGTACTAGCCTAACAACCCTAAGAAACTCCTCATGCTAGTCAGAGGTCAGTTTGGGATAGTTCTTAACCGCTTCATTTTTTTGAGCATCTAATCTAATGCCATCATCAGAAACCACGTGGTCTAGAAAAGCCACTGACTTAAGCCTAAATTCACATTTCAAGAATTTTGCGTACAACTCATGGTCCTTAAGTGTTTGGAGGACAACTCTAAGGTGATTAGCATGCTCCTCCTCATCTCTCCAATACACCAAAATGTCATCGATGAATACAGTTATGAACATATGAAGATATTGTCTGAATACTCTATTCATCAAGTCCATGAGCGTTGCAGGTGCACTCGTCAAACCAAAGGACATGACCAAGAACTCAAAATGGCCATATCTAGTCATAAGGGTTGTCTTTAGAATATCACATTCCCTCACTTTCAACTGATGTAGCCAAATCTAAGGTATATCTTTAAGAAATAAGAGGCACGTTAAAGATGGTGAAACAAATTATCTATCCTTGGAAGAGGATACTTATTCTTTATGGTGAACTAATTAGTTGTCTATAGTAAATACACATTCTGAGGAACCCATCTTACTTTTGCACAAATAGAACATGGCCACGCAAAGGCAAAACACTCTGCCTTATAAAGCCCTTCTCTAATAGATCTTTCAATTGTTCCTTCAACTCACTAGAGCCATCCTATAAGGTGGAATCAGGATAGGCTGAGTATCGGGAAGAACATGAATCCCAAAGTCAATTTCCCTATCAAGAGGGACTCCGGGAAGATCCTCGAAAATACTTCGGGAAACTCAATCACATTCAGGACTAACTCAAGAGTAGAAGATTGTCACTCCCCGAGAGGGTACCTAAGATGTGGCTGCCACCTAGAGACTATTTCTAGTCCCCAAGCGAACAACTTGGCCTCATCACATCCATTAAATCAGGAAGCTCTAAAGATCAATAGAAACAAAGCAAGTAAATAGGCTCATCTCATCTAATGTCTCAAATAATGTATATAATAATAGAAGGCTAGTTGAAAGAACTAGCTCAACAATCTCAACATCAACATTCGACTATCATCTATGAAGCCTCTATCACTAATCAAGTTATGCCAATGACAGACCCATGGCTACCGAATTCAAAATAAAAGACTAGTGTAGTCTAACTCAAAGCATGATGAAATAAATAATAGTGGATCCTTTGGATTAGGGGAAGCTCACCAATTAGTTGAATCTCTCATATATTCAATAAAGCGCTGATTGATGATCCATAATCCCTGTATCTGCTTCATAAAATGATGCAGCACCGAGTGGCATAAGTAGGTGGAATATACGATATGTAAAATAGCTAAATGAAATCGAATCTAGTAGAATATTATGAAACAATCATCGACATAGAACAATCATCAAATCAGATCAAATCAAACATCAAATGTCTATCTATACAAGAGTCAAGAGTAGACAAGTGACCCATCAACCTATCAACCTTATCAATCAAGTCAGATTCATCTCAAGGAACTCATCTCATCACATCTCATCTTATCTCGACTCAGAGTACTCAAGGTAGGAACTTTCTGAGAATTTCTCTTATTCGAAAATAATCCCTTATGAGCCAGTGAATGTACAACAGTCAACCTGATGTTGCCACAGCCGTTCCAATCTTGCCAGGTAGGGAACGAATCGAATCCACTAAGGGAAACAACAATCTACTAAGTCCTCTATTGCTTTCAGGTACTTCTAATCAAGAGGGAACCACAATGTAATATGATGGTTCTATGCCTCACCTATGTTTCGCAACTTAGTTTTGACAAGTGCGAGTCAGACTAACTCTTACTCTTTAGGTGCTTGATACTCCTCTCAAAACTTAATGCTCATAAGAAAATCAATCCAATCATACCAACCAAATCATAGGGACCTTTACCCCTATCATCAATCAATCTTATAGGGGCTTTAACCCTTTCATCAATCAATATCATAGGGGCTTTAACCCTCCTATTAAGGAACATTTCAATCAACAACTAAGATTTAGAACAACCGTAAGAGAACATAAACCTTAAGTTGCCTGGAAGCATAGGCTATCACTTTCCCCCTTTACATCAGCACACATCCCAATCCAACCCTCAAAGTATCACAATAAATTACAAAGACCTCTGTCCCATCGGGTAAGGTTAGAACCGATGCAGTAGTCAGTCTCGTCTTAAACTCTTGGAAATTCTTCTCACATTCATCGGACCACTAAAACATGACCTTTATTTTGAGTTAATTTAGTCAATGGTATGGATAAAGAAGAAAATCCATCAACAAATCTGCGGTAGTAGCCTGCTGACCCCAAGAAACTTCTTATGTCAGTTGGAGAGGTCGGTCTGGGCTAGTTCTTAACCGCTTCAATCTTTTGGGCATCCACTTGAATACCATCACCAAAAAGCACGCGGCTTAGAAAAGCCACTGACTTAAGCCAAAATTCTCATTTTGAGAATTTTGCGTAAAACTCGAGGTTCTTAAGTGTTTAGAGGACAACTCTGAGGTGATTAGCTCCTCCTCATCTCTCGAATACACCAAAATGTCATGGATGAATACAATCACAAACATATCAAGATATTGTCTAATTACTCTATTCATCAAGTCCATAAAAGTTGAGAGTGCATTCGTCAACCCAAAGGACATGACCAAGAACTCAAAATTGCCATATCTGGTCCTAAAGGTTTTCTTTGGAATATCACATTCTCTCACTTTAAACTAATGGTAGCCAGATTGGAGGTCTATCTTTGAGAAACAAGAGGCACCCTGAAGTTGGTCAAACAAATCATCTATCCTTGGAAGAGGGTGTTTATTTTTTATAGTGACCTTATTTAATTTCCTATAGTAAATACACATTCTGAGGGACCCATCATTCTTTCGCACGAATAGGACAGGGGCACCCTAAGGAGAAATACTCGGCCTAATAAAGCCCTTCTCTAACAGATCTTTTAACTATTTTTTCAATTCTTTAAACTCAACAGGGGCCATCTTATAATGTGGAATCGAAATAGGCTGGGTATCGGGAAGAACATAAATCCCAAGATCAATCTCTCTATTTGGAGGGCAGGCAGATCCACAGGAAACACTTTCAGAAACGCATTCACTATCGGGACTGATTCAAGAGTTGGGGACTCAACATCATCAAATTTCACTTGCACGAGGTGATGGACACAACCTTTGGAAATTATCTTTCTGGCCCTAAGGTATGAGATAAACTTTCTCCTAGGTGTAATGGAATCACCCTTCTACTCAAGAATCAGTTTATTCAAAAATTAGAACCTAATGGTTCAGGCTTTACAATCAACAGAGGCATAATAGACGTGAAGCCAATCCATGCCAAGGATCAAATCAAAATCAACCATCTCCAACTCAACCAAATCAACAAGAGTATCCTTATGATGGATGGAAACTATACAAGCTCTATAGATTCTCTCAGCTCAAATAGACTCACCCGCTGGAGTAGAAACATCAAAGGGTTCAAGAAGACTCTTAGGGGTTCTATCAAATCTACGGGCCACATAAGGAGTTACAAATGACAATGTTGCACTAGGATCCATCAAAACATAAAAATCAAAAGCAAAGACTCGAATCATACCCATCACGATATCTGGGGAGTTCTCCAGATCTTGGCGACTACCCATGGCATACAAAAGGTTTGTAGCTCTGCTTGTGCCTGCTGTAGCACCCCTCTAGTTTCCTCTAGCTGGCGGGGCTAGTATAGAAGATTAAGCCTAGTCAGCCTACTTTGGATAGTCATCCTGGTAGTGACCCGTTTGGCCACATTTGTAGCATACATCATTCCCTTCACGACATCTCCCCAAGTGCATTTTGCCACACTTATGACATGGTGATTTACCCTGTGAACCTTCGGACACACTAGCTTGTGACTGGGAACCATGGGTTCCAACATTCTGAGACCTCTGATCATACTTTCCTCTAGGAGTAGGTGCAATAGTAGATGATGGTGCTGGGAATCAGTTACCATTACTTTTTCTTCCAACCTCATGGGTGGATGTCTTTGCTCTTTTACGTCTAAACTCTTCCTTATCCTGTTGTCTCTCCTCATTGGCTTGTTGCACGAATGTCATCAATCGCCCAATATCCATATCACTGACAAGCATTGGGTAACGACTCGAGTATTCAGATGACTTTATCGGATCTCTAATGTTGGCCCGAGGGAAAATTTGAAAAAGACGCACTATGGGAGGCCCACACGGCCCGTGTAAAGCCACACAGACCGTGTGTCCTTCAACGAAGAGGTGCTTAGACATGATTTTGAGTATGGGAAGTTGATAGAGAATTTCGGACAAAATGAGGGCACACGGCCACCCACATGGTCCGTGTGGTGTGTCACGGGTCATGTGGCCCACCGTGTAGCTTACAATGTGAAATTTTTCTAAGTATAAAATTACCATCTCATCACTTTTTCATACAGGAATATTCTAAGTGCCGTCAAATGGCTCTTGACATGACCCGTGTAGCGTCACAGGGCCGTGTAGCCATCTGTATGGTACCCCTTAGAATCGAATGAATTCTAAGTTTTGGTATCGCAAAAATCAATCTAAGTTCCACCCCACAGGCATTGATCACGGTCCGTGTGATGGCTCACAGACCGTTTAGGCGCCCGTATGGCCTTGACGGTCCACTTTTCCATCCATTTCATTAATGGTGTTTAGGTAATTATGATTTATTTTAATTGTATTTTATGACCTTTTGCCTACCCTAACCCCCTCCCCCAAATTAGCTGATACCCTTCTATTTTAATTCATCCCCGTTAGAAGCACTCTCACCTCAAAATCAATTCCTAAATACTTCCGAAGTCTCATCTTAAATATTCAAGCTAGGATTCAATTGTCGTTTCCAATTCAAGCTAAATTCTTCTGAAATTCATCTTCCTAATCAAGGTATGTGAGATTGATTCTTGGTCCCTCTCAACCAAGAAGACCCAAAAATCATTTCATTGATTTCATGAATCTTACCTTACTTTAAATGTGGGATTTCATTATTTAATTTTATTAGATCCAATTGATGTTTAGGCTGTACTTTACCTATGATTTTAAAGTACTTTAAATCCCTTTCAAGATGATTTACATTGAAGTTATGAAGTCAAGAACATGCATGTCCCCTTTAAAGTTGATTTATGCATTGGTGACTTATATTACGATTTAGATGTTTATTTAATTATGGATTCACTCAATTTAATATTATGATGTTGGTTTTAGTTTGAATCTATGTTACCCATGCTATTCTCACATCATGCATTGCATTTGCATTCATGAACATTGATCTTTATGGAAATTATGGTGTGGGTTAAGCCCAATTACATTTTATGAAATGATTTTGATATGATATTGGTTATAAGAAGAATGTAATCACATACATGTCTATGTTTTTGGCTCTTTGAGAATCTTAGGTGCTTGCACCATCTTGCATATGTAAATGACCTATTCCTTGCATAAGTATCATGATTTTGATTTTTAATTTGGCTTTTGAGCAAAATGGTGCATTGAGCGGATTTAAAATGAATATTATACCTCTTGAAAGCACGTATATGTATAAGTATTCGTGTGGGATTTTTGGCTTAGCACCAATGGATTGGGGGCGTTAGGGTTATCCCAAGGGTCCTCTCTCTTTTCTCGAACTATGTGCCAACGTAGGAATACAAGCCATTATCAAAATGATCAGCTCGTAAGAAATGGTTATTCATTTAGCTTGATTTGATATGATTTTCGAAAATCCTTCCGAAATGGTGTTTTCCATATGGAAGGTGACCATCTATCGAAATGGCGATCCCGTAAGGTGTGATGTAGATTATCTTTGGCAAGTAATCTTCTCCCTACCGATAGGAGGTCTCTATCAGACTAACTCATGTAATAGCTCGCATGGGTTTGATTTGCCGGTTATAGTCCATCCCCACCATGTATAAGCATTATTGTACTTCATGCATCATGAAATTCATAACAGATGGTATACAATTTTTCCCTTGGATATATGACTTCTTCTATACTATATGCTCTTGTTATCTGACATTGAAATGCAGGTTTGATAAGTCATGTGCATATTTTTCCCGTATACTTAGTAAATTCAAACGTACTAACACATACTTCATGCCTACATGATTTTACCATGTAGAGACTTAGCGCCCCAATCATCCACCTTTTGCCGAATAGTTCGAATCAGGAAAGTTAACTTTTTGGTGAGTCCTATCTTTCAAGGATGATCCGCCTTTCCTCTATCTATGTTACTTTATATTTATTTGAGTAATCGAGGGTGAGCCTGGGATATGTCCAGGCCCCCATCCCATCTTTACTAGAGGCATTGTTGGACACGTTTTAGACTTTTGTGTAATTATATATATGAGATGTCATGTAAAAAGCTTATAATTTTGACTATCTTTTAACTATGATTATCTTTGATGACTATGGAGATTATGTATGCTTATACGTTCGACAGGAAATACTCCTTTCCTTTATGCTATCTCCATAGCGTGAGTCCTACTTTCCCACCTTGTAGAACTATATGTTTTCTCCTTGAATGAAATTCCAAATTGATGATGTGGTTTTGTTCACTTCGAGGCTTGTTTGGGGAGTAAGTGCAGTCCTATTCATGGGTGTGAAGTGCATCATGCTTATGAGTGGGAGGCTACGGAGACGTTCTAGAATGTCCTCACTTTTTCATATCATATGTCATGCCAATAGTTGTATAATTGGTTTTTCCTTGATCGTGATGGTATCATTGCTCCGTTTCAGACCATGCCTCGAGGAAGAACCTCTACAAAGGCCAGCTCTGGCTAATGAAGACCAGACACCTCAACGACCTATGGATGAACCTATCGCCAATGGTGAATTCCGTACAACCTTTACTATGCCTTCTCAGGTGGTGACAACTCAGGCAAGGAAGGCTAATCTTCCACAGGCTTGTACTCTAGCCTCGAGAGTAAGGGATCTCACCCGGAGGAATCCTCCCAAGTTTTATGGGTCTAAGGTTAATGAAGATGCTTAGGAGTTCATTGATGAGCCCACAAAAGTACTGATAGCCATGGGTGTCACTTCTGAGGAGAGGGCTAAATTAGCTGCTTATCAATTGAAGGATGTAGCTCATGTGTGGTACATTTAGTGGTCTATAGAGAGGGTGTGTGCTGATGATGTCATTGGAAGGAGTTCAAGGTTGCTTTCCTGGATCGTTTCTTCCCACTTAAACTTAGGGAGGCTAGGATAACCGAATTTATCAACCTCAATCAAGGAGGTATGAGTGTGAGGGAATATGCTCTTAGGTTCACCAAGCTCTCCAAGTATGCTCAAACATTCGTGGCTAGCCCTCATTCAAGGATGCACACATTCGTTTCGGGCATCTTTGATTTTCTAGTGAAGAAATGCTGTCTAGCCATGCTTATACGGGGTATGGATATCTCCAGACTCATGGTATATGCTAAACAAATTGAAGGGGAGAAACTCAAGGAAAGGAGGATGCATGATCCTAAGAGAGACTGATTTGATGGTAGGTTCTCTGATTCTCGAGGTGGTGGCAGTTTTGGTCGTTTCCAACAAGGTCGAGGCTAAGGTTCGGGTGCTAAGGTTCCCCCTCCTATGGCACCAGTTGGTGGTGGACAGGGATACCCGCAGTGTGAAAAGTGTGGAAAGAATCACATCGACCCTTGTAGGAAGGATTTGGGTTTGTGTTATGGTTGTGGTGATAAGAACCATAAGGTTGTCGACTATCCTAGGAATGCTCATATAGGTCATGGTTAGCTGGCTTAAGGTGGCAAGGGTCATCAAAGAGATCCCCAAAGTGTTGCCCTAAGAAACCCCAGGTTCTACGCACTTTATGCGCGTGAAGAGGCTGAGGAAGCTCCGGATGTCATGATCGTTATGTTAAAAATTTTCGATTTTGATGCTTATGTTTTGCTTGACTCAGGTGAAAATTTGTCTTTTGTGACTCCTTTGTTGGTTGTTAAATTTCTTTTGAATCCCACGATTTTGAAGGATCCTTTCTTAGTTTATACTCCTCTGGATGAATCTGTTATTGCACATAGAGTATATCGTGGTTGTCCGATTTCTGTGTTGCACAAAGTTTTCTGATGTGACCTTGTGGAACTTGAGATGTTTGATTTTGATATGATTCTTATGATGGATTGATTGCATGCATCATATGCCTCTATAGATCGTAGAACCCGAAAGGTAATGTTCCAACCTCCCAGTAAGCCCATCTTGAATGGAAGGGTAGTGACTCTGCTATTATGGGTTGGTTTATTTCCTACCTGAAGGCCCGAAAGATGATCTCCGAGGGGTGAATTTATATTATTGTGAGGGTCCAGGATATGGAGTCTGAATCACCAACTCTAAAATCAATTCCGGTGGTGAAGGAGCTCCTGGATGTGTTCCCCGAAGACTTGCCTGGTATTCCTCCAAAAAGTGAAGTGGATTTTCACATCGATCTGCTCCCAGATACTCAACCCAGCTCTATTCTTCCCTATCGTATGGCACCAGCCAAGTTGAAGGACCAGTTGAAGGACTTGTTGGAGAAGGGTTTCATCAGGCCAAGTATATCCCCATAGGGTGCACCAGTGTTGTTTGTGAAGAAGAAAGATGGATCTCTTCGGATGTGTATCGATTATAGACAATTGAATAAGGTGACCATTACGAATAAGTATCCGCTGCTTAGGATCGATGATTTGTTCGTCCAACTTCAAGGGGCTACCTGCTTCTCGAATATTGACCTCCAATCTGGGCATCATTACTTGAAGGTTCGAGAGTGTGATATTCCCAAGATGGCCTTTTGAATAAGATACAAGCATTTTGAGTTTCTGGTAATGTAATTTCACTTGACTAATGCTCTAGCCTTGTTCATGGAACTCATGGATCGGGTGTTCAAGCCATTCCTCGACTATTCTGTGGTTGCATTGGTGATATTCTCATTTATTCCCATAGTGAGCGGCAGCACATGGAGCATTTGAGGTTGGTTCTACAATCTTTGAGAGAGAAAACGTTACATGCCAAATTTAGCGAATGCGAGTTTTGGTTGAAGTGCAGTATCTTTTCTTGGTCATGTGGTGTCCGGTGATGGTATTAAAGTGGATCCGAAGAAGACTGAAGCGGTAAAGAATTGGCCCAGATCGTTGACTCCTTCGGATATTCGAATACTTTTGGGGTTGGATAGATATTATAGGAGGTTCATTGAAGGGTTCTCGTCTATTGCATCTCCATAGACTAAATTGACCCAAAAGAAGGTTAAATTTGTATGGTCAGGTGAATGTGAGAAGAGTTTTCAAATTTTAAAGGATCGGCTTATGTCAGCTCTTGTCTTGACACTACCAAATGGCTTAGAGAAGTTTGTGGTGTATTGTGATGCCTTGGGGATTGGGTTAATTTGTGTGCTTATGCAACTAGGTAAGGTAATAACGTATGCATCAAGGCAGTTGAAAGTGTATGAGCGTAATTACCCAGCGCATGATCTTGAGTTGGCAGTGGTGGTCTTTGCCTTGAAGATTTGGAGGCACTACTTCTATGGAGTTCATGTTGATGTATTCACCGATCACAAGAGTTTGCAGTATGTATTCACCCAAAGGGATAAGAAGATGGTTGGAGCTCCTAAAGGACTATGACATTAGTGTTTAATATCATCCCGGCAAACCCAACATAGCAACCGATGCCCTTAGTAGGCTATCGATAGGTAGTGTGGTGCATGTTGAGGAAAAGAAGTAGGTGTTGGCAAATGATGTTCAATGGTTTTCCAGGTTTGGTTTTAGGTTGGCCGACTCTAATAATGGCAGTATTCAAGTTCAAAATAGGGCCAAATCTTCGATTTTTATTGATGTGAAAGCTAAACAAGATTTGGATCTATCTTTAGTTAAACTGAAAGAGCTGGTTGCCAAGAAAGAGATTAAAGTGTTCTCCCAAGGCAAGATGGTGTGCTTTGGTATCAAGACCGATTGTGTGTTTCGGATGTGGATGGCTTTTGAGGGTGATCATGAGCGCAGCTCACATCTATCATTGCTCTATCCATCCGGGATCCACTAAGATGTATCAAGATTTGAAAGAGGTTTATTGGTGTCATGGGATGAAGAACGACATAGCTAAGTTCGTATCTGAATGCCCAAGTTGTCAATAAGTGAAGGTAGGGCACCAAAGGCTCGGAGGCTTGGCTCAAGATATTGAGGTTCCCATATTAAAGTAGGAAGATGTGAACATTGACTTTGTGGTTTGTTTGCCTTGGACCCGAGGCAATTTGACTCCATTTTGGTTACCATTGATTGGATGACAAAGTCGGCTCACTTTCTACCAGGCAAAACCACTTTTGGTGCCGAGGATTATGCAAGGTTGTACATCCAAAAATTGGTGAGGTTGCATGGTGTGTCTAGCTCCATTATCTTGGATTGTGGCACCCAATTCACTTCTCACTTTTGGAGGTCATTTAATAGGGGACCTGGTCCTAAAATTAAGTTAAGCTCCGCTTTTCATCCTCAAACTGATGGGCAAGCCGAGAGGATAATTCAAACCTTGGAGGACATGTTGAGGGCGTGTATGTTGGAGTTTAAGGGTAATTGGTAAGACCACTTACCACTCATTGAGTTTGCCTATAATAATAGCTTCCATGCTAGCATTGGCACCATTTGAGGCCTTATATGGGAGAAGGTGTAGGTCACCAGCGGGATGGTTTGAGTTAGGAGAGATGGCATCGATTGGCCTGGATTTACTGTTAGAGGCTATGGAAAAGGTGAAGGTGATAAGAGAAAGGTTGAACACGACACAAAGTCGCCAAAAGTCCTATTCGGATGTTAAGAGGAGGGATCCTGAATTTTATGTTGGTGAATAGGTGTATGTAAAGGTTTTACCTATGAAGGGTGTGATGCACTTTGGTAAGTAGGGCAAGCTAAGCCCCCGGTATGTTTGTCCTTATGAGATTGGGGAGCGAACAGGGAAGGTGGCTTATAGGTTGGAGTTGCCTCCGTACTGAGTTCCATTCACCCTATCTTCCATGTGTCTATGTTGAGGAAGTTAGTCGGTGACCCTAGCACCATTGTGCCTTTGGAGGGAATCAAAATTGAGGAGAACCTGTCTTTTGAGAAAGTCTCAGTGGAGATTTTGGATAGGCAAGTGAAACAGCTTTGTAACAAAGATGTGGGTCCGGTAAAGGTGCTTTGGAGAAATCATCACATGGAGAGTGCTACTTCGGAGGCGGAATTGGACATGATAAAGCAATATCTCCATCTTTTCCAATCTACTCTAGCCTAAGGTACTAAGTCGATCCTCTTCTAAATAGTCCTAATTCTTTCGCTCTTGAGTCTCATGACATGACCTGCATACATGTGCATGGAAATGATTTTGTTGTGGCATTTGAATGATTTGAGTACATCTAAAATAGGTTGTAAAGACTTATGTTTTTCTTCAAACAATGAACTACGCGTTATACCTTGGGTTCGGATGTTTCATGTCTTAAGTCTAGCTCTCAAGCCGTATCGTTGCACATTCAGGGATGAATATTCCCAAGGGGGAGATGATGTAAGGATCCAGGTTTTCGAACGACTTTATCGAATTTCATAACATTGTCATGGGGAAAGTTTGACCAAGTGATGCTCCATGGGAGGCCCACACGGCCCGTGTAAAGCCACACGGACCGTGTGGTCTTTAGTGAGAGGTGCTTGGCCATGATTTTGAGTATGGGAAGTTGATAGTGATTTTCAGACTAAATGAGGGTGCACGGCCACCCACACGGTCCGTGTGGTGTGTCACGGGCCATGTGGCCCAATGTATGGCTCGCAACGTGAAATTTTTCAATGTATGAAATTACTATGTCATAACTTTACGTGAAAGAATTTTCTAAGTGTTGTCACACAGCTCTAAACACGACCCGTGTAGTGTTACATAAAGTTGTGTAGCCGTCTGCATGACACCCCTTTGCATCGAAAGAATTCTAAGTGTTGGCACCACAAAACTCTATCTAAATGTCTGCTCACGGGCATTATTCAAGGTCCGTGTGACGGCGCACGGAGTGTGTAGGCACCCCTGTGGCCTTGACGACCCACTTTTCCATCCGTTTCATTAATGGCATTTAGGTAATTACAGTTTATTTTAATTGTGTTTTATGACCTTTTTCGTACCCTAACCCCCCCTAAATTAGCTGATACCCTTCTATTCTAATTCATCCTCATTAGAAACATATTTACCCTAAAATCAATTCCTAAATACATCCTAAGTCTGATCTTCAAGATTCAAGTTAGGATTCAATTGGGGTTTCCAATTCAAGCTAAATTCTTCTCAAAGTCATCTTCCTAATTAAGGTATGTGGGATTGATTCTTGGTTCCTTTCAAACAAGAAAACCCAACAATCTTTTCAATTGATTTCATGAATCTTAGCTTACTTTAAATGTGGGATTTCATTATTTAATTTTATTAAATCCAATTGATCTATGGGATGTACTTTACCTATGATTTTAAATTACTTTAAATCCATATCATGATGATTTACATTGATATTATGAAGTTATGAACATGCATGTCCCCTTTAAAGTTAATTTATGCATGGGTGATTTATATTATGATTTAGATATTAATTTAAATATGCATTCACTCAATTTTATATTATGATGTTTGTTTTAGCTTGAATCTATGTTATCCATGCTTTTCTCACATCATGCATTGTATTTGTACTCATGAACATTGATCTTTATGGAAATTATGAAGTGGGTTAAGCCCAATAACGTTTTATGAAATAATTTTCATAAGATATTGGTTATGACAAGAATGTGATCACATATATGTTTATGATTTTGGCTCTTTGAGCATCTTGGGTGCTTACACCATCTTGCATATGTAAATGAGCTATTCTTTGCATGAGTATCATGATTTTGATTTATGATTTTGCTTTTGAGCCCAATGGTGCATTGAATAGATTTGAAATGAATACTATACCTCTTGAAAGCATGTATATGTATAAGTATTCATGTGGGATGTTTGACTTAGCACTGATAGATTGGGGGCTTCAGGGCTATCCCCAAGGGTCCTCTCCCTTTTCTCGAACTATGTGCCAACATAGCATTAGAAACCATTACCAAAATGACCGGGTCGTATGGAATGGTCATTCGTTTTGCTTGATATGATATGATTTTGGAAAATCCTTCTAAAGTGGTGTGTTCCGTAAGGAAGGTGACCATCCACCGAAATGGGGGTCCCGTAAGGTGTGAAGTAGATTACCTTTCGCAAGTAATCTTCTCCCTACCGATGGGAGGTCTCTATCAAACTAACTCATGTAATAACTCGCATGCATTTGATTTGTCGGTTATAGTCCATCCCTACTATGTATGAGGATTATTGCACTTCATGCATCATGAATTTCATGGCACATCATATACTATTTTTCCATTGGATATATGACTTTTTCTATGTTATGTGCTCTTGTTATCTAACATTGAAATGCAGGTTTGATAAGTCATGTGCATATCATGCTTGTATACTTAGTACATTCAAACGTACTAACACATACATTATGTCTACATGATTTTACCATGTAAGGACCGAGTGCCCCGATCATCCACCTTTTGACGAATAGTTCAGATGTAGAAAGTTAACTTTGTGGTGAGTCCTATCTTTCAAGGACGAGCCACATGTCCTCTATCCATGTTACTTTATGTTTATATCAGTAACCGAGGATGTGTTTGGGATATGTCCTGGCCCCCATCCCATCTTGACTAGAGGCATTGTTGGACACCTTGTAGAATTTTGTGTATTTATATTTATGAGATGTTATGTTCGGATTTATCTTTTTGACTATCTTTTAACTATAATTATTCAGCGTAAAAGGCCCCTTTCCCTTATGATATTCCCATAGCGTGAGTCCTACTCCCCCTTCCCCCCTTCCCGAACGAAATTCTAAATCGATGATGTGGTTTTGATTGCTACGATGCTTGTTTTGGGGCTCTCAGGTCACCATTCGCCGTGTCATATCTAGGCCCTAGGTCTGGGTCATGACACATTGCTCCTCTCCCATCTCTCTTGGGTCCTCTATTCAACCCATCAACTTACATCCCACTCTTCCCCTCATGTTAGCAACCATGTCTGGAGCATAACTAGCTAGTTGCGTGAACTTCAACCCATACTCTTGCACAATCATAGAGCCCTATTTTAGATTCAAGAAATCTCTTACCAACCTCTCTTTGTTCCCTTGGAAAGAAACACCTAAAGAAGGCTTTCTCGAACATTGCCCAAGTTAACAATGGGGCATCCTGTCCTCTACCTTTCTTCCAAGGGTCGAACCATAGTCTTGCCACACCCTTGAGCTGGTAGGCAGCCAATTCAACTCTATCCTCATTAGCTACATGCATCACTTGGAACACTTTCTGAAGCTTCTCCACATAGTTCTCAGGTTCCTTAGTGGATGTAGACCCTGTGAAATCAGGCGGATACATCCTGAAAAATTCTTGGACTTTAGCGATGTCATGGGAATCCTGTCTACCCACTCCTTGTCTCGCAGCAGGTGTTATGACAACCTGGACTAGAGTTTGAATACAGTGGCGTAGCTCAGCATTGGAGACCTCATCTTGCGGGGGCTGCTCAACAAGGAAAGAATGGTTCGCGGACTCCTCATGTCCTTGAGGCTCAGGTGGGTTAACATTTTTCTTGGAAGGATATCTCCTATCTCTGACGGATCTTCTGGGAGGCATGATCACAACTCTGCAATGCGTAGAGCACGAATTAGAGAAGAATTTTTCATAGAGTATAACTTTATCACACGATTTAGAACATAAAAGAAGTGAAACAATTCCTAAATGTCCTATAGCCTCCAAATTATGGATTTGGAGCTCTTCACACCAATAATAAGAACTCTACTAGACACGGCTTCATAGACTTCATACGACATATGAATTATCTGCTTCGATACCAAGTTTGTCACGCCCCCAGAGGGTATCCACGATGTGGCTGGCACCTATAGACTATTTCTAGTCCCCAAGCGAACCACTTGACCTCATTACATCCAGTCAATAAGGAAACTCTATAGATAAGTGGAAGTAAACAAGTAAATTGGGCTCATCTCATCTAATGTCTCAAATAATATATACAATAGTAGAAGGCTAGTAGAAAGAACTAGCTCAACAATGTCAACATCAATATTTGACTATCATTTATGAAGCCTCTATCACTAATCATGTTGTGCCAATGACATACCCATGGCTATCGAATTAAAAATAGAAGACTAGTATAGTCTAACTCAAAGCATGATTAAATAAATAATAGTGGCTCCTCCAGAGTAGGGGAGGCTCACCAAATTATCTGAATCTCTCGGATCCTCAACAAAGCACCGGTTGATGATCCCTAATCCCTGTATGTACATCATAAAATGATGCAGCGCTGAGTGGCATCAGCACGTGGAATATAAGGTATGCAAAATAGCTTAATGAAACCAAAACTGGCAGAATAATATGAAACAATCATCGCCTTAGAACAATCATCAAATCAGATCAAATCAAATGTCAAATGTCTATCTATGCAAGAATCAAGAGTAGACAAGTGACCCATCAACCCATCAACCTCATCAATCAAGTCAAATTCATCTCAAGGAACTCATCTCATCACATCTCATCTCATCTCGACTTAGAGTACTCAAGGTAGGAACTTTCTAGGAGTTTCTTTTATCCGATAACAATCACTTATGAGCCAGCGAATGTGCAATAGCTAAGTTGATGTTGTCACAGCCGTTCCAAACTTGCCAGGTAGTGAACGAATCGAATCTACTAAGGGAAACAACAATCAAGTAAATCCTCTATTACTTTCGGGGAATTCTAATCAAGACGGAACCACAATGTAATATGATGGTTCGATACCTCCCCTAAGTTTCGTAACATAGTTTGACGCGCGCGAGTCAGACTAACTCTTACTCTTTCGGTGCTCGATACTCCTCCCATGACTCAATCTCATAAGATAATCAATCCAATAAAATCAATGAAATCATAGGGACCTTTACCTTTATCATCAATCAATCTCATAGGGGCTTTAACCCTTTCATCAATCAATCTCATAGGGGCTTTAACCCTCTCATCAAGGAACAGTTCAATCAACAACTCAAGATTTAGAACAATCGTAAGGGAACAACCGAATATACAAATTAGTGGAGTCCATTTATGGAGACTCACAAGTCTATCAAGTTCTATCAACTCATCATCATTCTCTTATAACAATTACAATCACAATCGACTTTCTCACATCAAGGCTCTAGACTCAATCTATAGGTTTAATCATGCATGCTTTTAAAATAGTCATGTAGGGTTATGCAGTTTCTCATTGAAATGCTCAATTCGAGAAAACAAGTTTATGATGAACATCAACAAAGAAAAATACATGAATTTAATAATAATTTCAACAAACTATCATGAATTATGCATGTAAACTTGATAGACTTTCAACCCATCTATGACCATCTATGGGCCACATGAAAGGACAATCTCTTGCTTCATGTTTATCCCTACATACTTGGGATGAAGCTATCAATGAACACCTTCAAAAATTCTCCCTTGCATTCTTCAATCTCAAGCTCTTCTGCTCTCTCCTCAAGTGTTAGTCTTGTTAGGTTATGAGAAAAGAACTTCGAATGGGGTTTTAGACCCTTTTAACGTCACAACGATCTAATTACATAATGTATAGAGTTTAGAAGGGGTTGGGAATTGAAAAGAATGCCCCTCACAAAATTTTTAAATTTTTCAGCTTTAGAATAGCCTAGTTAGCGACGCGTACTGGTCGCGCACAGGGTATTTTCTCCAAAACATTTCTTAACATGTTTTTCCAATCCTGTCAAAAGAATTTGAAAAACAATAAGTGTGCCTCCGCTACTGGTGCGCGACGGCCTCTGTTGCTCATCGATGCTATTTTTCATTTTAGGGTTGAAAAATTATCTTTTAATCCGATCGCTCTAAAAATCGACCGAGACCATTTTCCCCCTTAATTTCTTATGCTGATCACAAATCCAACCTTGGATTTGTCATATGAGCATTGGAGGATGCGTTACGTGCATACCTCTCCTCTTGGGGTATTTTGGTAATTTTATCGGTCGTTACAGAGACTCAACATCATTAGATTTAACTCGCATAAGGTGATAGATACAACCTTTTGAAATCATCTTTCTGGCCCTAAGGTATGAAATAAACTTTCCATTAGGTGCAATAGAATCACCCTTCCACTTAAGAACCGGTTAATTCAGAAATTGGAACTTAACAGTTCAAGATCTATAATTAATGGACGCATAACATGCATGAAACCAATCAATGCCAATGATCACATCAAAATTAGTCATCTCTAACTCAAACAAATCAATAGTAGTATCCATGTGAATGATGGACACTACACAAGTTCTATAGACTCTCTTAGCTCGAATAGACTCACCCATTGGAGTAGAAACATCAAAGGGTTCAAGAAAACTCTCAGGGGTTCTATCGAATCCACTGGACACATAAGGAGTTACAAATGACAATGTGGCACTAGGATCCATCAAAAAATAACCATCAAAAGTAAAGACTCGAATCATACCCAACACGACATCTGGGTAGTTCTCTTGATCTTCGCGACTACCCATGGCATACAAAGGGTTTGTAGCTTCGCTTGCACCTAACATAGTATCTCTCTAAGTTCCACTAGCTGGTGGGGCTGGTGCAATAGATTGAGCTCGGTCAGCCCACTTTGGACACTCTCTTTGATAGTGACATACTTTGCCACACTTGTGGCAGGCATCACTCACCTCACAACATTTTCTCAGGTGCAACGTACCACATAACCACACGGTGGTTTACCCAATGAACCTTGAGCCACACTAGCTTGTGACTGAGGTCTATGGGCTCCAATATTCTGGTTACTCTGATCATTCCTGATTTTGGGCGCAGCGGCACAAGCAGATGATGGTGATGGCCCCATTTGAAATCTATTTCCATACCCATTCTTTCCAACCTCATGGCTGGAATGTCTTAGCCTTCTTATTTCTGAACTCTTCTCTATCATGCTGCCTCCCCATATCAGCCTATCTTACGAACGTCATCAATCTCCCAATATAGATATCACTCATGAGCTTTGCTCCCGTCCCATCTCTTTTTGCCCTTCTGTTCAGCCCATCCACACACATTCCCATTCTTCCCCATATCAGCAACTATATCCGGAGCATATCGAGATAATTTAGGAAACTTTAGTCCATACTCTTGCACAATCATAGAGCCGTATTTCAAATTCAGGAACTCTCTTACCTTGGCCTCTCTTCATTCCCTTGGGAAAAAGCGCCCCAAGAAGCCTTTCCAAACATTGCCTAAGTCAGCAATGGTGCATTCTCTCCTCTACTCTTCTTCCATTGATCAAACTAAAGTCTGGCCACGCCTTTGAGCTGGTAGGAAGCCAGTTCAACTCAGTCCATATCAGGCACATGCATCACTTGGAACACTTTCTGAAGCTCCTCCATATAGTTCTCATGGTCCTTAGTGGATCCATATCCTGTGAACTTTGGCGATTCATCCTCAAGAATTCCCAGACCTTAGATATGTCCTATACATCCAGCTGACCCGCTCCTTGTCTCATAACAGGTGCTGTGATAGCCTGGGCTAGAGTTTGAATATCTTGGCCCAGCTCAGCATTGGAGACCTCATCCTGTGGGGGCTGCTTAACAGGGACAACTAGCTCCACGGGCTCCTCATGTCCTTGAGGCTCAGGTGGGTTAACATTCTATCTGGCGAGACATCCTCTATCTCTGACAGATCTTCTTAGGGGCATGATCACAGCACTGCAATGCGGGAAGCACGAATTAGAAGAGAACCTTACATAGAGCATAACTCCATCACACGATTTAGAACATGAAAGAAGTGAAATAGTTCGTAAATGTCCTGTAGTCTTCAAATTATGGATGTGGAGCTCTTCACACAAATAATAATGACTCTACAAGACACGACTTCATAGACTCCCTAGGACTCCTAAACTCCATGCTCTGATACTAAGTTGGTCACGCCCCAGATGAGTACCCTAGACGTGGGTGGCACCTAGAGACTATTGCTAGTCCCCAAGGGAACCACTTCGCCTCATCACATTCATTCAATCAAATAATTCAAGTCAATTAGTGGAAGACTGAGGAAAATAAATGGGCACATCTCATCAGTTTCTCATAATAATGTAATAATAAAAGGCTAGTAAAAAGAGCTAGCTCAAAATATTAATAATAAAAATCCAACTCTAGTCTATGAAGCCTCTATCACTATCAAGTGGTGCTAATGACAGACCCATGGCTATCCAATCTAAAATAAAGCTAATCAAGCCTAACTCTAAAGCAAGATGAAATAAAGATAATGAATCCTTCTAAGTAGGGAAGGCTCATTAATAAGCTAAATGTCTAAGATCCTCAATGATGTCCCTATTGATGATCTCTAATCCCTGTATCTGCATTATAAAATAATACAGCACCCAATGACATCAATACATGAAATGTACGATATGTAAAATAGCTGAATGAAACAGAAACATGTAGAATAATATGGAATAACATCAACTTAGAATAATCATTAAATAAGAATGTCAAATGTCTATCAAAAGCAAGAATAAAGAGTAGACATGTGACCCATCAACTAATCGAACCTCATAATATCAAATAAGGCTCTACTCAATGGATTCCAACTTAATCCATCTCATCTCATCTCATCTTAGAGTACTCTGTGTGGGAGCTTTCTAGGAGATTCTCTTATCCAATAACAATCACTTATAAGGAAATGATTGTATGACATCCAGCCCGTGTTTCCACAACCATTCTATACTTGGCCACGTAAGGAACAAATTGAAACCATAATGGATAATCCCAAATGGAGACGACAATCTACAAGTCCTCGATTGTTTCAGGAACTCATATCCAAAGGGAACCTCAATGTAATCTAGTGGTTCTAATCATCACCTACGCTTGGGTACGTAGTTAAAGAGTTTGAGTTGGTATTAATCTTACCCATTTCGGTGCTCAATACTCCTCCCAAGACTCAATGCTCATAAGACAATCCATTCTTAATTAAATCACTCGATCAACCTCATGGAGGTACTATAATTCAATCAGTCTCATAAAGACTTTAATCATCTCATCAATTAACATCTCAATCAATAGCTCAAAGCTTAGAATAATTATTCGGAAACAATCGAATTGACAATTCATGAGAGTTCATTTATGGAGAACCACAAGACTATCAAGTTCTATCAATTCATCATCATTCCTACATCACAATAACAATCGACATTCTCAAATCAAGGCTTTAGACTCAATCCCTAAGTTCAATCATGCATGCTTTTGAAAATAATCATGTAGGGTTATACAAAATTTCATGAAAAGTATTCAATTAAAGAAAATAAGTTTATTTTTATCATCAACATAGGAAGATACATGTAATTAATATAATTTTAAGAAAAACCATCAAAAAATCATGTAGGTAGACTCTTTAGATTCTCAACTATTCTATGACCATCTATAAGGCACATGAAGAACAATCTCATGCTTTTAGTTTAGCCTTACATACCTGGTGTGAAGCTTTAACAATCAATCTTCAAGTGTTAACCCTTGAATTCTCTAATCTACACTTTTCTCTTCTCTTCTCAAGCCCTAACCTTTTTCCAAGACTTAAAATGGACTTAGATTGGGGTTTAAGATCCCTTTTACACTTAAACGATCTATTTTGATCATGTTTTGAGTTTAAGAGGGGTTAGGAATTGCCCAGAGTGCTCTTTACAAAAACTAGGATAATTTCAACTTAGGAATACCCAGTCCATGTCGCGGACTGGGTGCCCTACAGTGTATTTTTTTCCCAAAATTTTTCCAAACGATTTTTTCCAATCCCATAAAAATATGAAAAAGAATTAAGTCTAGCTCCGCTATAGAGGCGTGACGCGCCTCTGTCGGACACTATTTTTCGTTTTCGGCCTGAAAAATTATCTTTTGATTCAGTTGTTCTAAAAATCATTCGAGACCATTTTCTCTCTCAATTTTTTATATTGATCGTATATCCAATTTCGGGTTTTCCATCTGAGCATGGGAAGACATGTTACACACATGTCTCTTCTCTAGGGTTATTTCGATAATTTTATCGGGTGTTACATTTCCTCAAGCTTTTATTCAAGAAAGTCTCAAGTTAAAGGTATTTGGGCTTCATTCATGGGGATTCTTCCATCCATGAACCCAATCCTTTTCCAGTACAATATTTCATAATTTTTAAGGTTGAATACTTTATGGGTAAACTTTATTATGCATTATAAATATGATTTGACTTTGGATTCTTCAAGTATTGATTGATTAAGCATGAATATCTATTGAAGCCTTATTCTATGAGTTGATTTATATATATTAAAGATATGCATCATATGAAGTATGTAAGCTTTGAAAGACTATGAACTTTTAAGATGGATTTCATGACACCTGAATTGAGGTTTCTTCTACAATGTTGGTGGGTGAAATGGAATGCTTTCCAAATGAATTGATTTTACTCCTCTCTTGTCGTATACTCTTCAATTGTATGATTTTAAGCATGTGTACATATACCCACCATGTTTGACTAATTTTAAATGACAAAGATTCTTATGTTGAGGAAAGATTATTACATGAATTTCAAGCAAGCATGTTTTGATAAATTATGAGCTCCCGAGCATGTATTAAACTTATGAAAAGTTCCTATGATTTGTAAGTAATATGTTGAGATCTTATACTATATTCTACCCTCTTGTGAGTGAATAATGAATCCATGAAGTTGTCAAGCATGATAACTATTTTACCCTCATGTATAAACTAAAGATCACTAGAAGGGGTCAAGTATATTACAAGTCCTATCCTCATGTTTTATGCAATGCCTACTAGAAGGGGTCAAGTCTATGAAATGTTTTACTCTCTAGTACAGGGTATATGCTCACTTGTAGGGGTCAAGTATTTGAATAAGCTACTTTTACCATGTTAGCATATTTTTACAAGTCATTCAAGTTATGATTAAATTTATCATTATGTCACGTACTCCGTGGGACTAAACTTAGCACTGAAAGAGACATAAGGTGGTGGCTCGACCCAATGGGTCTTTATATAAAGTCCTTCTATTAACTATGTGCCACCATAGGTTTATAATATTTTCCCTAAATAGTCTTTTACTAATGGATACAACAAGGTCAAGTTACCCTCTATGTGGAGTCATGTTTGGTTTACCTTGGCAAGTAGATCACTCTTTTGTTTGGTGTGGAGTGAACAAGGGGATTCCAAGTAGTAGCTCACTTGGTCTTATATGTCAGTTAAGGCTTCCTCCCATATATGTATGATATATTATGCAAGTTTGACTATCTCCATGCATGTTTTAAGTTAAGTATTTATTATACATGACATATTAAGCTTATGTCGATTGATCATGATTATTCATCTAGAGTATTATGGCTTATGTTCTTTGTTGCATTGCACCCTGCATACTTAGTACATTCCAAGTACCAACAAATACTTTTTGCGTACATGATCTAACCACGTAGGGACCAGAGCTCCTAATCATCCTTCTCCTCGTGGCTAGACGACTTGTTCATAAATTGCTATTGGTGAGTCCTCCATTTCGTGGACAACATCCACTTTCTGTTCATGCTTTGTTAAGACTTATTTATTTATTTATTTATGGATATATATATTTTGAGGGTGAGCCCGGGAGATGTCTTGGCCCCCGTTCCACTCATGATAGGTGTTATTACATATATGGCTATGTATGTTATTATGATGACTCCCTACCTTGGCATGTTTGTGGTGGTGTCTATAGATGATATTTTTATTTATTCTCGGAGTAAGGAGATCACGTGAAACTTTTGAAGGTAGCATTGCAAACCTTGAGAAAAGGAAATTTGTTTGCTATGTTTGACAAACGTCAGTTTGGTTAAAATGGAAGTGGGAAGAAATAGACCTAGATCTTGAAACTACTTTGTTAGAATTTAAGGCATTGGTGAAGAAGGGCAAGGTGGAGGTTTTCTCCCAAGGGGGAGATGGTATCCTTAGGATATCAAGGTAGGTTGTGCATTCTCCATGTTGATTGGGTCGAGGTACTTGATCTTGAAAGAGGCGCATAATTCATCCTATTCTATTCATCCTGGTTTGACAAAGATGTATAGAGATTCTAGGGAGGTATCTTGGTGTGGTTGACCAGATGGCTTTAATTAGACCAGACTTGGTTACGGATGTCATGGGGAAAGTGAGGCTTATAAAGGGAAAGGTTGTGAATGGATAAAGTTAGGTAAAAGTCCTACTTTGATATGAGGAGAAATGATCTTGACTTTGGTGCAGATGATTGGTATTTTAAAGTCTCACCCATGAAGGGTGTTGTTCAGTTTAGCTAGGAGGGAAAATTTAGCCAAAGGTATGTAGGGCCTTATTGGATCTTGAGGAGAATCGGCAAGGTTGCTTAAGAATTGGAGTTACCTATAGAGATAAGTGTAGTTCATCTGGTCTTGCATGTATCCATGTTGAGAAAGTGTGTCGATGACCCAAGTTCTATAGTGCCTCTGGATGTTGTGGGTTTTGTAGAAGATAATTTGACTGATAAGGAAGTCCCAGTGGAAGTATTAGATAGACAAGTGAAAAAGTTGAGAAAAAAAAGATGTGGCATCCATCAAAGTCATTTTGAGGGATCAGCAAGTCAAAAGCGCCACTTGGGAAGCCGAAGCGGACATAAAGAAGCGACATCCATACCACTTTGACTCTATTCAAGCCTAAGGTAACAAGTTAAATTCTATCTATGATGTCAAGTCTTAAGTTTCAGTCTTTTATATCATTTTTGCATGCATACATGTTCATGGTAACAAGTTTAGGTGATTTTTGATGTATATATTTGGAACTTTTGAGAATAATGTTTAAGTGCATGGATTGCATTTATTTTGGGCTGAAAGTTTTTTAATCGCTCCTCTTACGTATGTTTTCTTTACATTCGAGGACAAATGTTTCCAAGGGTGAGATAATGTAACACCTCTCATGCACCTTGAAAAAAAATGTCCTATAGTGTATTTCTTAGATATCTCAAATCCATGCATGATTTCACAAATCCAAATTCATATTAATTTTTAAGGGGAAAATTTTGTAGGAAAGAGGTGGTCTTTGATTTTTAAATGACTCGTACCAAAAAATAAATTTTCAGGTGATTTGGGGCTTAACCAGAAAAGTGTACGACCAGTTCGCATCGCAGACTTGTCACCCACTAGTGCAAAAATGTCCTAACCCCATTCCTGGGCAAAAACAGGGAAAATATTAAACTTCGCGCAAAACTGTACTACTCCGTAACAAGTCTGCATCGCAGGCTTATCACGCACTAGTTCAAAAAGTTCCTTAATTCCCTGTTTTCATTGAAGGGTAATTGGGTAATAACCCAATACCTATATATACGGGAATACTTGACTCTTCACCCATTTTCAAGCCCTAAAACCTTCTAAAATAACCTCCTAATTCCTCACAATTCCCTCATCTAAATTCAAGATATCTCAAAACATACTTTGGATTTCAAGAACCCAATTGAAGCCTCAAGTCTTCCTCAAGCTTTTCTTCAAGAAAGTCTCAAGTTAAAGGTATGTGGCCTTCATTCATGGGGATTCTTCCACCCATGAAGCCAATCCTTCTCCATTACCAGAATTCATGATTTTTAAGTTTGAATACTTTATGAGTAAACTTTATTATGCATTATAAACATAATTTGATTTTAAATACTTCAAGTATTGATTGATTAAGCATGAATATCTATTAAAGACCTTTTTCAACATCAAGTGAGGGCCTTGTACCTTTTACCACTCTTCCACTATGAGTATAGCTAAACATTATTGTCAATGCCCTTATGATTGACTACAGTGTAACTAGGAAAACTACCTTTTTGTCAGTGGCTGAGATGAGCCGATATGTTTCCAAGTTGAGTTTCCAAGTACTTGATAGAAGTTGACTGCGACATTACTGTTTGACTCAACTTTGAAAAGTCAGACTTAATCTCATTCAAGACTTTATCAGACGCTTTAACTTTGTTCAACATTTGGGTTAGCATATCTTCGGTTTGGAGACTCTCTAGATTCACCGCAGGGTCAACAATTTTCACCGTATCTTAGGGCGGAGCATACCTATCCCCAACCTAATCACGGTTTTTCCAATCCCCAACTTGAGGTTGGTCAGGCCATGCATGATCTTGCCACCCAACATTACTGTTCCAACCTTGATTCCTAGGTGGCCTTGGAAAAGCCAACCAAGAATCCATCATTTTGTTGCCCATACAATGTACCTCCTCATTATAACCACCTTAAAATGGTGCACTATCAAACATCACATCACAAGTAACACCCACAACATTTACACTTTCATGATTTCCTCTTATAACATTCTTAATCAAGAGTTCAAGATGAGTTAGTATATTAGCTATTTTTTCATCCCTCTCTTGATCTTTAGCGAGCTGCTACTTGGATTGACCCCTGTGACTCGAAGCTACGAGGTCATCCCTTGGGTCTCATGCTTGGTTGATTTTTTCATGTCATCTATGAGGTCAAAAGCTGTAGCAAATGTTTGTTTCATAATTTCTCCTCTCACCAGCTGGTCAGTCACCTTTTTGTTGACTATATCAAGGGTTAAGTCGAAGTATTGTCATAGCATATGGCTAGAACTCCATGATTAGGGCATTGAAGTAAGACTTTCTAAAATCGAAGCCATGTCTTATGCAATGGCTCACCTTCAATCTGTTTGAAGTTCTCAATACTTCTTCTCAGCTTTACCATCTTTGAGGGAGGGAAAAATCTTTCAAGAATGCATCTTGAAGTTCCTCCCATGAAGTGATAAAATCATGAGGCAATTCAGCTAGCCACCTCACAGACTCTTTAGTGATAGAGAATGGAAACAACCTCAGTCTAATGGCTTCTCGACTCACTTCTCTAAAATTGAATGGGAGACAGACATCAATAAAATTCTTGAGGTGTTCATGAGGATCCTCATGACCAAGTCCTCCGAAAAATATCTTTAGCTATAGGAGTTGCAACATAATGCTTGTCACATGAAAATGAACTCCTTCGGCTAATGCGGGCAGTCGGATAGCCCCTGTGCTTCCCACTTGGTCCCAGTTAACACCCTATGTATCATTAGCATCTTCAACATTCTCACCAAAAACACTCCCGTTGTCCTCCATCTTTAACACCTATTTTTCAACAGCAAAACAACAAAAAATAGTAAAAATAACTCTAACTACAAGAACAAAGCTTAACAAACACTTTATTCGTGAACTCGCCGATTCCCAACCAACGACATCATATTTGATGTCGCTCAACTCAGCTACTCAAAAGAAGCAGGGGAAATCATCGTTAGAATAATAGTCCAACTTAAAGGTTGGCGTCGAATCCTATAGGGAATCATGGTTGACAAATTGAAATGATTCATTGGACTAAGCAATTTTAGGATCTAGAGGGTTTGTTATAATTAAAGTCAGGATTCAACTACACAATATCTAATTAGCGAATTGATTAACAAACTAGGGAAGATGTTAGGGATGTGTAAATATGGGACTCGATCTACTAACTAGGTCTAAATATATGACTAATTAAGTTGATACTGAGTGAATAAGCTAGGTTGCATGTAACCCATGCTAATTACGACACATGAGTGTTTTATATGATTCAATTATGATATCATACGTGGACCACCGAGGATACACTAAGAAATCTCAACAAAACCTCTAATACCTTGGCCATTGAATCCACAATTACGGACTTCAACTGAAACCCGAAAGGTTTCCAGCCATTACATCCATTCCACATTCTAATCATTTTGGTAAAAGCAATAATCATAGATCTAAATTAAACCCCAAGTTTGTAACTTTGAAATTACAA
The DNA here is from genome assembly GCA_029948455.1 of Solanum rostratum. Lineage (NCBI taxonomy): Eukaryota > Viridiplantae > Streptophyta > Magnoliopsida > Solanales > Solanaceae > Solanum > Solanum rostratum. The sequence goes on from CM057053.1 coordinate 28,267,916, forward strand.
GTTAAACATAGGAGTAGATGTAAATTCACTCAAATTAACAAGTTAAAATAAGAAAGACTCAATAAATAAATCCAGAACCCATATTAATAGCATACCCCCAACATGGGGGTTTTAGCCACACATACTAAAAATTAGAGATATAATACCAAATCTCCCCAACATGGGTAACAAGATTGAGTTTAGAATAGTTAATTATCACCAACAAATCTCCTCAAGTTTTGCTTCCCCAATGCTGGAAAACCCTATCAAACCCTTGTACTCTAAAGAAGGAATGTTCTATATATTGCTACTTTGTTAGTAAAAATAAGAAGAATGATATGTACAATGTCCTTTCTAAGTTTCTTAGATAGTCCATGCAAAAGTATGAGAGTTCATGCTACAAATTTCTATTCAGTGGTCAAGGCCGACCATCGCTATGCACTCCGACGATGTGCCGAATATGCACTTTGACCGCTTTTCTCTGTATCCTCTTAAGGCTTGTTCCTTGGAAACATTAGGGTTTTATCCTTTACTCCACCGATACAGTTCAGCGATTCACCGAAGTTCCTATCTCATTGCCTTCATGTCATTATTTTGGGGCTTTGACTACTACAACATTAGGTGATATCTTGAGCAATTCGGTGGTATGCTGAATATGTTTGACAATGATGATTATGACTGCCTTCCTAATATGGGCTTGAACCTTGGTTGCGGTAATTTTAGGCAGTCTCTCGTGTTTGGCAAATCACCTAATATGTAGGTGATACTGCTTTTCTCTGCCTTTTTGTTGCTTTTGCCCCCTTTCTAAGATTTGTAAAGATTTATACATTTGTGCACTTTTAATTCCATTTCCTGGCATAAAACATGCATATCTGTTAGGAATTGAAAATAATAGCACACTAAGGACGATAATTCTTTGCAAACTAGCCCCAAAATGAGTCCGAGATATGGACTCATCATGGCTTAGCACAAAACATTGACATTCCTACTTGGAAGTCGAAAGAGGTCAATATGGATTTCATAGTTAGGTTACCAAATACCAAAAAACATTTTGACTCCATATGAGTGATAGTTGACTGCATGAGGAAGCCGGCATATTTCCTTCCATTCACGACTACATTCGTTCGGAGGACTGTGCCTGCTTTTATATTCGATAGTTGGTGAGGTTGCATGGGAGTCCACTGTCCATTATATCGATTCATGAAGTTGAATTCACTTCTCGGTTTTTGAAATCTTTTCAAAGAGGACTTGGCACTAGGGTGAAGTTGAGTATGGCTTTTCATCCCCAAGCTCAGAGGACTATTCAGACGTTGGAGGATATGTTCAGAGCTTGTGTTATGGAATTCAAAGAGAGTTGGGATGAACATTTGCCACTTATCGAGTTTTCCTCAACAATCACTTTCATGCAAGTATTGGGATGGCACCATTCAAAGTGTTGTATGGTAGATGGTGCGGATCGCCCATCGGGTTGTTAAAGGTCAATAAAATGACATTAATAGGAATGAATTTAGTGATGAATTCTATGGAGAAAATTAAAAGCATAAGGGAGAAATTACAAATAGCCCAAAGCCGACAAAAGTCCTACTCTGATGTGAGACGAAGGGAACTTGGGTTTCAAATTGGTGATTAGGTTTATTTGAAGGTGTCTCCAATGAAAGGTGTTCATTAGTTCCGCAAGAAGAGGAAATTGAGTCCTAGATATGTGGGGACCCTATAAGGTAGTGAGACGAGTGGGGAAGATCACATAAGAGTTGGATCTACCAAACGAGTTACACTTGGTTCATCTAACCTTCAATATGTCAATATTGAGGAAATTTATAAGTAACCCAAGTTCCATAGTTCCTTTGCATGATGTGAACATTGAAGAGTATTTGAGTTACAAAGAGATACCGGTTGAAATCCTAGACTGGAAAATGAAAAAGATAAGGAACAAGGAAGTTGCATTCGCAAAGGTACTTTGGAGAAACCAACAAAGGGAGAGTGCTACATGGGAAGCTGAAGTAGATATGATGAAGCACTATCCACATCTATTCCACTATACTTAAGCCTAAGACATTAAGAAATTCTTCCAAAGACTTCAAATTCCAAGCATTTTAGTTTCTAATGATTTATGCATTTATTTTAAGGTTCATAAACCATTTTTAGAAATGTTTAAAGCATGAAATCTGAATTTTTTTAGAAATGATGTTTGACTGGCATTTTTGCATGTATATTGGGCTATTAGCTGCTAATTTACTCTTTAAAGCCTCCTTTTAAGTACATTCAGGGATGAATGTTCCCAAAGGGGAGATATTGTAACGACCTCCAGTTTAGGAGCCTTGAGTATAGAATCTTTGGCCTAAAAATTACGTGGGGTCTGGTTTACGTGACAACTTATGGCCCATAAATTGACATCCGACCCATATGTTTTTTCTTAAACATAGAACTTTAGGAAGGGAAAATGTTTCCAAGTGTGGGATTACCCACAGACCAAGTAATGGCCCATAAGATACCTTTCGACCGGGAGATAGTTCCAGGAGTAGGACCCCATACATGAAGGAAATTTGGAGTTTTCAGGAAATTAATATATGAGTTATTAGATGACCCATAGAACGGATTAGGACACATGGAAAGCTTTCATTCGTAAGACCAAGGAAGTGAGGAAAAATTGTTAAGTCTTGTAGGACTCTACGTCAAACCATAACCCCTTAGATATTTCATGATCCGTATTGATGCTTCATGGTTTTCAATTCAGCAAAGTTAGTTTTCAGGATTTTCAGATGTGTCACCAGACGAAGGGACTTACGGCCCGTAAATTGACTTATGACTTGTAAATGGTGTCTAGTAGTTTGACCTCGATAGCTTCAATGAGGGGCAATTTTGACATTTTTGTCCTTTCTAGTCCTAAACTACATCATTTTCGAACGAAAAAGGGGACCTATATTAGTCTTCAAGCCCTAGAAACGCCTCTTATTCTCTTATTCTTTCAATTCCAAAAATTTCAAAGGCAAGGAGCTCTCAAGAACAATGCTAGGGTTTCCAAGGTTTCTTCCTCAAAGGGCTTCAATTTCGTTCCTCCTTAGTTCTCTAGGTATGCGAGTCGATTTATTGGTATCCTTTCACCCATAAAGTTCCCGATTGAGTATTTTACCTTTACTTTATATTCCTCAAATAATGTGTATGTTGATGATGATTTCATGATCTTTATACTATTTTATGATACCTATCAAGTTTAGCAGCTATTTTGCTAAGTAAAAATATGCATATCTTAAGAATGATGTTGATTTTATGATGGCTTCCAATGTGGTGAAGGTTCGCGTTTTTGATGTTCCTTCAAAAAACATTTTCTATGACTTATATGATTTATAATTGTTCCATGATAAAAGTAAGCCCATCTAGTTTTCAAGTTAAGCATTCTATGACTTATAGTTATGATTAGGGCATCGATAAAGAGCTTCAAAGTTATGTTCATCAAATATATAAGTATGAAGCTAATTGCTCTAAAAGATGTTGAAGAAAGACTCTTAAGTTAGGAGCTGCTCTTGTTGATTGCTATTTTGATTCTAAGATGAAGTTTTAAAGATTTTGTGGGATGATTTAGCACCAAGAGGACTAAATGTTGGGACTCATTTCGTTAGTTGAGACATGATCCCTTGAAGTGAAATCTCTATATCCCTAATTATGTACCACGATAGAAGCCTTTGTAGGCTAGTCTAGTGGATCCATGTTGGCGCAAATGTTATGAAAGATGCAATTGCAAAGTTACTAAGTTTGGGATCTCTACATTGGCAAGTAGATTCCTCTTTTCCCAATTGAAGGAGTTCATTGGATTCCATGTAGTAGCTCACATGATCTTACTGTTGATTAAGGTTCATTCCCACAAGCTTATGATCTTATGCAATGTCTTCACTTTATGTTCTTTCTTATGCATTGTCTCATATTGATCTTGAAAAATATTCCTTGTGCATGTTTAAGATTTCTTATGTACCCTTATTTCTATATATCTTTATATGGTATGTTTAATAATGATGGCATTACAATTTAATCTATGCATTGCATATTACATACATAGCACATTCAAACGTACTAATGCATATTTTGCCTACATGATTAAACCATGTAAGGACATTCACTCCTCCACCAGCTTAAGGCTACTTTTCAGTGTCCAAGAATAGTAGCTTCATTATGGTGAGCCTTAGTTTGAGACTCCTCAATTTTTTCTTCTATTTTGTATCTATGCCGTAACACCCCACATCTTACATGTACTAGTCATATGCATATGAAACATGATATGGCAGGGTCAAACCAGCGCACATTTTTTTTAAAAGTGCTTGAATTGCAGATTAAAGGGCTATATGCACGTCTAACGCTTAAGATGACCGAATGTATGTAAGCTTAAGTTAATTGGGGAGAGCATGACCTTAAATAAAGTGAAAGGGAGTGAGGTTCTTGTGAGACTTAGGAAGCTAGCAGGTGAGTCACCCACGTGCTTAGCTTAAATGGGCTAGGTAGACGGAGACGAGACCCAACACCGAATTTGTTCAAGTCCGATAAAAAATAAACTCTGAGTTAAGGATGTCATTTGAACCCATGATTTTGCATCATAAAGGGGCAACATTTTCAGCCCAAGATAAATAGGAAAAGGGCCAAATTACATTCACACCCCAATTCACAAATATGGCCCAAACTAAGTGGGTGTAAAAGAGAAATATTTGAAGCAACGCCCATCCAATTGAAGCCCAATAAGACCTAAGTGAAAGGGCCAAGTTGCTGCATCACCACCTTAATAAAAGAAGTCTTGAAATGCAAAATAAAGTCGGCCGAAAATGGCCCTATAAAAGGGATGAAAAGCCAGCAATTTCAAGTCATTTATACAAAACCAAAAATCAGATTTCTTTCCATGTTTCTCCCTGCTCTCTCTTCACTTTGTAAAGCAGCCAAGACACACCTTTAGGGTTCTTGAAGAACATATAATCCTTGAGGGCTAAGGTAAGTAAAAATACCTATGGTTTGGTATAATGTTTACATGAAAAACATGAAGAGTATGCTGGATGTACTTTTGCAGGACTTTGGGACAACATGTGCTCCAAAGATTGTTGTCCACCTTCCTTGTTTATAAAGAGGCTTTTCTCTTGTTGGTTGGCTGGATTATGAAGTAATATTTTATGTTTTTAACAAGGCTTGGTTTTGTAGTGATGTAAGAAGGCTATTGGACCATTTTTATTTCCCGCGAAAATGAGTTCATATATGATATCTTAATTGCACTCTTAGTACAAATTTGTGGAATGAATATAGGGAATTGTTGCCTCATATTTTCCATATACTTGAGGACTATTTTAAGACTTTTTCGGACTTTTTTGTGTGTAAATTTGTTGAGAACAGTTTGGTTGATGATTGAAACAGATTGGGAATGGTTGACGCTGAAATATAACGAAAGTACGTAATATTACGTTGCCTACTTTTGTGTTATGTAGAATTGTTGTATGTTGTACTTTATGAGCTGTTGTAACACTGTTATGGGACTAAAACAAACTGGATATGATATGTATATGAGAATGTGTATTAGAAAGTATGATTAGGAGTGGAAATGTTGAAAGAATACTTTTATGCTGCTAATTACGAGCTTGCTGCCCAGATATTATTTTTGGGTGGAATTGGACTACCAAGATATGTTTATAAGCTGCTAATACTGGTTATATCACCTACTGTATTGTAGATATGTGTTTGGAGGAAAAGGATACTACTCCGACGTAATAACGACATAGTACAACGAGGTATATAAGGCTACTTGTTTTCCTATTACTTGGCATGAAATCTAGGTTCGTCCTTGGCACATAAAGGCACTTACCAACTCCGACATAGCTAATAGTTGTGTCTCCACTCTTTACCATGTTCAAATGTTCCCATACATAGCCATTGTAAAATCTGCATGTGTACTTGGATACCAAAGATACATGAGTTCCTTTTAACCAAAAAAAGTCCATGTGTTGTTTAATCTCTTACACATTTCATTCGTTGTGTAACTCTCCTTTCATTATGGTATTATCTTGTATTGTTGTTATTATGTCACATGCCATGTCTATGTTCCTACAGCTCTAAATGTTATGACCACCGAAAGAATTATCCCAAAGGTAAAAAAGAGATTAATTGAAGTTGCTTATTGATGGGTGGTATACCAAGGGTGGAAGAATCACCTAGCATGGGTCGAGCCCATATTACGGAGGGTATCCCAGGGGTGAAAGGAAAGCCTAGCATGGGTCGATCCCGATATTGATTCATCACTGATCAGCTGGTCATTTACATGATATATTGTGCACAGATTGTACAGTAAAGAAAGGTAAAGTAATAAAGAGAAATAAAGTACATGATTCCACAGTATGACCAAAGGTGGTCTTTTCATCCTCTCACACCAGCGTGTGATTCCATTTGAGTTCTTATTTCATATATAGTATTTCCTGCCTTACATATTCAGTACATTATCTCGTACTGACATCCATTATGGGGAACCTGCATTTCATTTTGCAGGTACAGGAGATACTAGATCTCCCCAGTAGGAGTACAGGACTTTTAGCTGCTGTTATTGAGCTCCAAGTTGCTTCGGGGCTTTGTGTCTCTAGAGCTTACATTTTGTATTATATAGTTGGTTATGAGGTGGGGCCTATCCCAACCCATATAGATATTGTTCCTCATCTAAATGCTTTGTAGACTATGTAAAGTAAAGTGTGGTCAAGTATCGTACTTAGGAAATCGTGGCTCTAACAACCTAGTCATATATATTTCCTTTTGGCTTGTTAATATTGTCTATATTTTTTGTGAAAGCATGTTGAATAAAACCTCTTATAGTATTCATAGCAAGTGCATAGTTATAGGTTGGTTCTCTCAGGCTTTGTCGGTAATGTGTGCCAGTCCGCCTTAATGGGACTTTGGGCGTGACTAGAGTGGTATCAGAGCGGGTCGTCCTAGGGAGTCTACAAAGCCGTGTCTATGTAGAGTCTTGTTTATGGTGTGCTATGCACAACATTTATAAGTAGATGGCTACATGACATTTAGGAGTTGCCCCCTTCTTTTTATTCTTTAGATTGTGCCATAGAGCCAAGTGTTGTAAGTTGATTGTTTTTAACCTCTAAATCGTTTTGTACAGTAAGTATGCCTGAAACAAGAAAAAGTAAAGGCAAAGGGAAGGAGGTAGAAGTGGTAGTTGGTGTACCCCGTCGGGTGAGACAACGAAATGAGGCCCAAGATAACTCTCTGTCACAGACATCCCCAACTCCTCCAGCTCCTGATGAACTAGGAAGTAGTGAAACTCCCCAGAACCATCTATTGATACTATCTTGCAGAATCTGAGAAATGTGGTTCAATTATTGACTCGTATAGTTTTTGGCCAAAGTCAAAGAAAAGAAGGTCCAGTTATGGGTGCAGGTGGTGCGAATAGGGCAGCTAGCACGAGGATACGTGACTTCCTTAATTTGAACCCTCCATCTTTTACTGGGTAAGATCCTAATGAAGATCCAAAAGACTTTATCGATCAGATCCAACACACTTTGGATGTTATGCCTGTATGCGTTACAGAAGCTACGGAGCTAGCAACATATAGATTGAAGGGTGTGGCTATATTGTAGTATGAAGCTTGGAAGCAATCTAAGGGTATAGATGCACCTCCAATAACATGGAAGGAGTTCAAAGAGGCAGTTCTTTACCACTACTTGGCATTAAAGATCCGAGAGGCCCGGGCAGATCAGTTTCTGAATCTCCGCCAAGGGAATATGAGCGTTAATAGCATTCAATTTAATTCCCTGGCCAGGTATGCTCCTAATGTAGTTGCTACTATAGTAGATAGAGTTCATCAATATGTGGATAGATTGGATTTGTATCTTGTCGGAGACTGTACCATTACTTCTTTGAATAAAGACATGGATATAGCGAGGATGCAAGAATTTTCACAAAAACTGGAGGATCAGAGGCAGAGAAGAAGGATACAAGAGTTACAAAGGGGGCAGTCCAATAGGGCCAGATCTACAGGCAGATTATACCGTTCCCAAGGTGTGTTTAGGCCTCGATTTCCTAATAAACCACCTAGGCCATCATCCTCCTACTCTGCAGTCAGTGCTCCACCACAACTTCAAGGGTCTAAAGGTAATTAGTTTAGTCAAAGGAGTGAAGGCCAAGGTGCACGGGCAACAAGATATTCGGCAAGCTAGCAAATTCCTCCTAGGCAGCCTTACAAACAATTTGGGAGGATTCATTTAGGTACATGTCATGTTGGGATAGATGCTTGTTATTGGTGCGGTGTATCAGGGCATATGATGAGAGATTTCCCGAGAAAATGTATGGGTGATGTAGTAAAACCTACTGGGTCAGCCGTTGCATCATCATCGTCAGTTCATCAATTAGGTAGGGGGTCAGCAAACACCTGCGGACCATGGTAGAGGTGGTAGAGGGGCAACTAGCTCTAGCGGAGCCTAGAATCGCACTTATGCTTTGGGGAGTCAGCAAAATTTGGAAGCTTCACCCGATGTGGTCACAGGTACACTTGTCCATCTTTTTACATAGTATGTATGCATTAATTGACCCTGGTTCTACATTATCATACATCACTCCACTAGTTGCTGGGAAGCTTAAAAGAACACCTAAATTATGGAACGAGCCATTTGAAGTGTCTACACCAACTGGTGAATTTATTATAGCTAAAAGGGTCTATTATAACTATGTAGTAACTGTTTGTGACCGTGACCCAATGTTGACCTTGTTGAGTTAAAAATGGTGGAATTTGATGTTATAATAGGTATGGATTGGTTAGCTTCTTGCTATGCTACTGTGGATTGCCGAACTAAGAGAGTGTATTTCCATTTTCCAACTGAGGCGGTCCTTGAATGGAAGGCAACGTTGGGGCACCAAAGGGTATGTTTGTTTCCTATTTTAAGGCAAGGAAGATGATGTCAAAGGGATATATATGTCATCTAGCTAGAGTAAGGGATATGGAAGCAAAATCACCAACTCTTCAATCTATTCCCGTAGTGAATGAATTTGTTGATGTGTTTCTCGAAGAGCTTCCAGGTTTACCTCAAGAATGAGAAGTAGATTTTGGTATTGAATTACTTCCAGGTACTCAACCTATATCTATCCCTCCATATAGAATGGCCCCGACAGAATTACATGAATTAAACGAGCAACTAAAAGACTTGCTAGAGAAGGTTTTTATAGGACCTAGTGTGTTCCCTTGGGGTGCACCAGTATTATTTGTACATAAAAAAGATGGCACCTTGAGAATGTGTATTGACTATCGACAATTGAATAGGGTGACAATTAAGAACAAATGCCCCCTCCCCAGGATTGATGATTTACTTGATCAGTTAGAGGGTGCCAAATGCTTTTTGAAAATTGATTTAAGGTCAGGTTATCACCAAGTAAGGATAAAGGAGAAAGATATACCCAAGATAGACTTTAGGAGACGCTATGGTCACTTTGAATTTCTTGTTATGTCATTTGGGCTGACCAATGCACCAACAGTTTTTATGGACTTAATGAACAGGGTATTCAAGCCATTCTTGGATGTATTTGCGATGGTATTTATAGATGTCATTTTGGTGTATTCAAGATTAGAAGAGGACCATCCAAATCACTTATAGCAGGTATTACAAGTTCTTCGTGATCGTCAATTGTACGCCAAGTTTCCAAATGTGAATTTTGGTTAAAATCAGTGGTATTCTTGGGTCATATTGTGTCCGACGAAGGAACAAGGGTTGATTCATAAAAGATAGAGGTGGTGAAAGATATGCCAAGGCCGACAACATCCACAGAAGTTCGAAGCATCCTAGCGTTAGCAGGTTATTACAGAAGGTTCGTTGAGGGTTTTTCTCCTATCTTTGCACCTCTAACAAAATTGACACATAAGGAGACCAAATTTCAATGAAATGATGCATGTGAAAGGAGCTTCCAAGAGTTGAAAAGAAGGCTAACTTATGCACCTGTGCTAGTTTTTCCAAAAGGAACAGAGAGGTATGTGGTGTATTGTGACGCTTCACGGGTTGGCTTAGGGAGTGTACTAACACAACATGGTAGGGTAATTGCTTATGCTTTGAGACAACTACGACCGCATGAGAGAAACTACCCAACACATGACCTTGAGCTAGCAGCTGTTGTGTTTTCCTTAAAATTATGGCGCCACGATCTGTATGGAGTTCATGTTGACATATATACTGATCAAAGATCCTACAGTACATCTTTAAGCAGAAAGACCTAACTTTAAGGAAGCGGAGGTGGCTATAGCTAATAAAGGATTACGACGTTAATATACTATACCATCCTGGGAAAGAAAATGTAGTAGCCGATGTTCTGAGTCATAAGGCAATTATAAATATTGGTGATCAGATCGTGGTAAGTCAAGGAGTCGCTAAGGATCTACGTCAACTAACAAATCTAGGAGTTCGCCTTATTGAAACTCCAAAAGAAGGGGTTGTTCTGCATAATGTTGCAAAGTCTTTGTTGGTAATGGAGGTAAGAGAAAAATAGTTCAATGATCCTGTTCTACGATGACTTAAGGAGAAGATCAGTCAACGCACGATGAAGGGCTTTGAACTTACCCAAAATGGAGTACTCTATTGCCAAAAATAGATTATGTGTTCCTAATATTAATAGTCTAAGAAGGAGGATAATGGAAGAAGCCCATCATTCAAGATATTCAATGCATCCAGGATCAACGAAGATGTATCATGACCTGAAGGGAATGTTCTGGTGGGGAGGCATGAAAAAGGATCTTGTGGAATTTGTGGCTCAATGTCCAAATTGCCAACAAGTTAAGGTAGAGCACCAAAAGCTGGGAGGTTATATGCAATGCATAGAGCTTCTGACGTGGAAGTGCGACATGATAAATATGGATTTTATTACTGGGTTGCCTAGCTCATTTAAAAAGTTTGACTCTATATGGGTGATAGTTGATAGACTCACAAAGCCAACACACTTCTTGCTTGTTAAGAGTGATTAAAAGGCTGAAGAGTATGCAAAGTTATACCTCAAAGAGATAGTTAGGCAACATGGGGTCCCAATCTCCATTATATCTGATCGAGGAGCTCAATTCACTACAATGTTTTGGAAGTCCTTCCAAAGGATCTTAGAGACACAAGTGAATTTAAGCACAACTTTCCACCCTCGGACAGATGGTCAAACAGAATGCACCATTCAAACACTTGAAGATATGTTGCGAGCTTGTGCATTGTACTTCAAAGGTAGTTGGGTGGACCATTTTCCACTTATTGAATTTGCCTATAATAATAGCTACAATTCAAGCATCAAGATGGCACAGTATGAAGCTTTATATGGAAGGAAACGTAGATCACCAAAAGAATGTTTTGAAATGGGTGAAGCCGCCTTGCTTGGTCCAGATTTAGTTCCACAAGCATGGAGAAAGTCAAGGTAATATGACAACCACTAGAAATAGCCCAAAGTCATCACAAATCCTATGCGGATGCTAGAAGAAGAGGACTGGAATTCTCAGTAGGAGATTGGGTATTCTTAAAGGTGTCCCCAATGAAAGGTGTTATGAGATTTGGTAAGAAAGGAAAACTAAGCCCACGTTATATAGGGCTATATAAGATTATTAAAAGGTTTGGACAGTCTGCGTATGAATTAGAGCTGCCCAAGGAGCTTTCAATGGTTTATCCAGTTTTTCATGTCCCAGTGCTTCGAAAATGCATAGGTTACCCATCTCGTATCACTCCTATTGAAGATATGTAGGTTACAGAAGATCTCACCTATGAGGAGGTACCTATTGCTATCTAGATCGTCAAGTTAGAAAGCTAAGGAATAAAGAAATACCTTCAGTAAAGGTACTTTGGAGGAACCAACAAGTAGAAGAGATAACGTGGGAGGCTAAAGAAGCAATGAGATCTAAATACCCTTATTTATTTGAAGCTAAAGAGAAATTCCAAGATGCAGAGTTGAGGGATTTGTAGGTATGTCTATCTGAGTTCTTGTTATGTTGTCAAAAGTTTGTTTACATGAAAGTTTAAACTTATATGACCTATCCCATTTATGCTAACATTCGGGGACTAATGTTCCTAAGGGGGGAGGATGTAACACCCCACATCTTTCATGTGTTGGTCTTATGCATATGAAACATGATGTGGCGGGGTCAGACCAACACACATTTTTTTTAAAAGTTCTTGAATTGCATATTAAAGGGCTATATGTACGTCCAACGATCAATATGACCGAGTGTATGTAAGTTTTAAGTCAATTGGTAGAGCGCGGCCTTAAACAAAGTGAAAGGGAGTGAGGTGCTTATGAGACTTAGGAAGCTAGCAGGTGAGTTACCCACGTGCTTAGCTTAAATGGGCTAGGTAGACAGAGACAAGGCCCAACACCGAATTTATTCAAGTCCAATAAAGAATAAACTCCGAGTTAAGGATGTCATTTAGATCCATGGTTTGGCATCATAAAGTGTCAACATTTCAGCCCAAGATGAATAGGAAAAGGGCCAAATTACATTGACAACCCAATTCACAAATAGGGCCAAAATAAAGTGGGTGTAAAAGATAAATATTTGCAGCAAAGCCCATCCAATTGAAGCTCAATAAGGCCCAAGTGAAAGTTCCAAGTTGCTGCATCACTGCCTTAATAAAATAAGGCTTGAAATGCTAAAGAAAGTTGGCCAAAGGTGGCCCTATAAGAGGGATCAAAACCAGCAATTTCAAGTCATTTACACAAAGCCAAAAATTAAATTTCTTTTCAAGTTTTGCTCTCTCTTCACTTTGTAAAGACGCCAAGGCACACCTTTAGGGTTATTGAATAGAACCTAATACTTGAGGGCTAAGATAAGTAAAAATACCTATGGTTTGGTATAATTTTCCATGAAAAATATGAAGAGTTTGCTGGTTGTACATGTGTAGGAATTGGGACAACATGTGTTCCAAAGATTGTTGTCCACTTTTCTTGTTTATTAAGAGGCTTTTCTCTTGTTAGTTGGCTGGATTATGAAGTAAATATTTATGTTTTTAACAAGGCTTGGTTCTGTAGTGATTTAAGAAGGCTGCTGGACTATTTTTATTTTCCGCGAAAATGAGTTCTTATATGATATCTTAATTGTACTCTTAGTAAGAATTTGTGGACTGAATATTAGGAATTGTTGCCTCATGTTTTCCATCTACTTGGGGACTGTCTTAAGACTGTTTTAAGATTTTTTTTGTGTAAATATGTTGAGAACAGTTTGGTTGAGGATTGAAACAGATTGGGAATGGTTGAAGCCAAAATGTAACGAAAGGACGTAATGTTACGTTGCCTACTTGCGTGTTGTGTACAATTGTTGTATGTTGTACTTTATGAGCTATTGTAACACTGTTATGGGACTAAAACAAGCTGGATATGACGTGTATATGAGAATGTGTATCAGAAAATACGATTAGGAGTAGAAATATTGAAAGAATACTCTTTGGTTGCTAATTACAAGCTTGCTGCCCGGATATTATTTTTGGGTGGAATTGGACTACCAAGATGTGTTTATTAGCTACTAATACTAGTTTTATCACCTACTGTATTGTAGATAAGTATTTGGAAGAAAAAGATACTGCTCCGAGGTAATAATTACATAGTACAACGAGGTATGTCAGGCTACTTGTTTTCCTATTACTTGGTATGAAATCTAGGTTCGTCCTTGGCACATAAAGGCACTTGCCAACACGACATAGCTAATAACTGTGTCTCTACTCTTTACCATGTTCAAATCTTCCCATACATAGCCATTGTAATGTCTTCATGTGTACTTGGATACCAAAGATACATGAGTTCCTTTTTACCAAATAAAGTTCATGTGTTGTTTAATCTCTTACACGTTTCATTTGTTGTGCAACTCTCTTTTCATGATGGTATTATCTTGTATGGTTGTTTATATGTCACATGTCATGTCTATGTTCCTAAAGCTCTAAATGTTATGACCACCAAAAGAATCATCCCAAAAGTAATTAAAAGATTAATTGAAGTTGCTTAATGATGGGTGGTATCCCAGGGGTGGAAGAATCACCTAGCATGGGTCGATCCCATATTACGGGGGGTATCTTGGGGTGAAAGGAAAGCCTAGCATGGGTCGATCCCAATATTGATTTACCACTGATCAGCTAGTTATTTACATGATATATTGTGCATAGATTATACAGTAAAGAAAGGTAAAGTAATAAAGAGACATAAAGTACATGATCCACAATATCACTAAAGGTGGCTTTTTTATCCTTACACACCGACGTGTGATTTCATTTGAGTTCTTATTTCATATATAGTATTTCCTACCTTACATATTCAGTACATTATCTCGTACTGACGTCCCTTACGGGGGACCTACATTTCATGTTACAGGTACAGGAGCTACTAGATCTCCCCAGTAGGAGTACAGGACTTTCAGCTGCAGTTATTGGGCTCCTGGTTGCATTGGGGCTCTGTGTGTCTAGAGATTACATTTTGTACTATATAGTTGGTTATGAGAAGGGGCCTATCCTGACCCATATAGATATTGTTCCTTATCTAGAGGCTTTGTAGACTACGTAAAGTAAAGTGTGGTCAAGTATCGTACTTAGGACATCGTGGCTCCAACGACCTTATCATATGCATTTCCTTTTGGCTTGTTAATATTGTCTATTTTTTTGTGAAAGCATGTTGAATATGGAAACCTCTTAGTGTTCATAGCAAGTGCATAGTTATAGGTTGGTTCTCTCAGCCTTGTCGGCAACTGGTGCCAGTCCGCCTTAATGGAACTTTGGGCGTGACATATGCTTTGTTTTAGACAATGCATTTGTGCCTTTTCTGAGGCGTTTACTTTCTATGTTCCCTTTTTATGGATTCATTTCTATTTGATGGAGATCAGCTGATACCGGTCCTATTATTTTATGATGTAGACGCTAGGCATGTGGACAATAAAATTGATTGTAGTATTTCCACTGCTTTTTTTAACGTTACTTCATTGTTAAAATTGACCCTTATACCCTTTTCTTCTATTTTCCTTGACAAAAGTTTACTCAATGCCTATGAATGCTTAAGATACTAGAGATGGCTTGGGTGAGGTGCCCTTGTGATCATAGGCGTAATTATATGCCAAACTGGCAAAATATACCCACACATAGGGCCGAGTTAAAGGGTAAATCCATAAATTCTAGGTGTTTTTAGTGTGATTTTATTTATTTTACTAATGAAGGGCCGAGGGCGCCGTTTGGTTGTGATCTTGTAGAGTTTGAGCAGATTTTACTATTCTTGAGCTAGACCCGGATTACGAGGAAGAACATAGTCTAGCATTGAAGGAAAAAATCAGTTAACCCATCAAAATCACTCAAGGGTGCATGGTAGACTTGGGGGAAAGTTGTGTGAGCTAGAAAGAAGAATAAAACGTGCAAACAAGTAACAAGGCCTAGCCCGCATTGCGGATTGGTGCAAAACATAGTTTAAACTGGTCCAGTCAGTAAATAAGCAAAATCCTGCTCAAATCAGGCTAGTCCGCGTCGCGCACTTCAAAGAAGCATTGGAAAAATTGAGATGGGATTTCAAGTTGTTTTTTGTTTTATGCTTTAGGTTTTGATTATTAGTAAGGGGAGAGACACGAGGTAAAGGACGAGAACTCTTTCTAGGTGAAGTTCTATTAGTATTAATCTTTGGTTTCTTGGTTGTTAATGATTGTTAAATTATTCGTGATGTATGAACCTACTATGAGTGGTTAATTCTCCCATATTCTGGGGTTTTAGCCATAGACAATGTTTTAGTTCTTGATTTTCAATACAGATGAATGGGTTTGTCGACTACTCCTATATTACTTAAATTTAAACTCCATAGTCTGACAAATTAGAGGGTAAACTTTATGTTTATTTTGAATTTGAGAGATGTTGGAATAGATAGAACGCAGTAATATAGGGAGCGTGTTCAACTAGGAGACTAGATTGATTCGTGTAAGGGAGACCCGTGAGAACTACCCTTACACCTCGCTTACACCCTTACACTCGTAAGAATATAACATTAAAGCACTTCTTTTTGTCTTTCTATCTTCATTCAACGATGTAGTTAGGTAGTTAATAACAATAGGCCGGTAAAGGTGTGCAACCCTATTTAGATAATCGTAACCTTGTGAACCAGTAGGCAGAAGCCCAAACTTATGTGTGATCATTGAGACTAAAACGACGTTCACAATGCTACAATCCTGGAATTGCCGCTAAATTGATAGTTAACAAGACACTAGCCTAGATAGTAAATTAACTTAGTAATTTCAGTTCTTTTCATGAACTTCTTCACTATTCCTCCACAAAACACTCTAAACATAATAGCTAGAATTGTTGCCAATTTTCTTTAAATCCTTTGGTTCGATATCCTAGCCCTTTGATCAGGGCCACTGTATTACTTGCTTAGACCATGCACACTTGCGTATACTAGGGAAGCAACACCTTTTTGGTGCCGTTGCTGGGGATTTAATGTTTTAGCTTGTTAACTCTCTAAGTTGTTTTGTTTTGTGGTGTTCGCTACATTTGATCTTAGAGGCATTTCATTACCACATGGAAGGAGTTCAAAGAGGCATTTCTTTACCACTACTTGGCATTAAAGATCCGAGAGGCATTTCTTTATCACCAACAACATGGAAGGAGTTCAAAGAGGCATTTCTTTACCACAACTTGGCATTAAAGATCCGAGAGGCCCGGGCAAATCAGTTTCTAAATCTCCACCAAGGGAATATGAGCGTGAATAGCCTTCAATTTAATTCCCTGGCCAGGTATGCTCCTAATGTACTTGCTACTATGGCAGATAGAGTTCATTGATATGTGGATAGGTTGGATTCGTATTTGGTAAGAGATTGTACCATTGCTTCCTTGAATAAATACGTGGATATACCGAGGCTGCAAGTGTTTGCACAAAACCGGGAGGATCAGAGGCAAAGAAGAAGGACACAAGAGTTAGAAAGGTGGCAGTCTAAGAGGGCCAGATCTATAGGCAGTTTGTACCGTCCCAAGGTGAGCTTAGACCTCAATTTCCTAATAAACCACTTAGGCTATCATCCTCCTACTCTGCAGTCAGTGCTCCACCACAACTTCAAGGGTCTAAAGGTAATCAGTTTAGTCAAAGAAGTGAGGGTCAAGGTCCACAGACAACAGGATATTCAGCCAGCCAGCGAATTCCTCCTAGGAAGCCTTCTAAGGAATGTGGGAGGAGTCATTTAGGTACATGTTATGTTGGGGAAGATGCTTGTTATTGGCGTGGTGTACCATGGCATATGATGAGAGATTGCCCAAGAAGATGTATGGGTGATATAGCACAACCTACTGGATCAGCTGTTACATCATCATTGTTACTTCCTCCATTAGGTAGGGGTCAGCAAACCCCTTCAGGCCATGGTAGAGGTGGTAGAGGGGCAGCTAGCTATAGCGGAGCCCAGAATCACACTTATGCTCTGGGAGTCAGCAAAATTTAGAAGCTTCACCCGATGTGGTAACAGGTGCATTGTCAATCCTTTCACATAATATGCATGCATTAATTGACCCTGTATCTACATTATCATATATCACTCCGCTAGTGGTTGGGAAGCTTAAAATAACACCTAAATTATTGAACAAGCCATTTGAAGTGTCTACACCAACCAGTGAATCTATTATAGCTAGAAAGGTCTATTATAACTGTGTAGTAACTGTTTGTGACTGTGACACATTGGCTGACCTTGTTGAGTTAGATATGGTGGAATTTGATGTTATAATGGGTATGGATTGGTTAGCTTCTTGCAATGCCACTGTGGATTGCCGAACGAAGAGAGTGTATTTCCACTTTCCAAATGAGGCAGTCCTTGAATGGGAAGGCAGTGTTGGGACACCTAAGGGTAAGTTTGTTTCCTATTTTAAGGAAAGGAAGATGATTTCAAAGGGATGTATATGTCATCTAGTTAGAGTGAGGGATATGGAGGTAGAACCTTTATCACCAACTTTTCAATCTGTTCTAGTAGTGAATGAATTTGTTGATGTGTTTCCCGAAGAGCTTCTAGGTTTACCTCTAGAATGAGAAGTAGATTTCGGCTTTGACTTACTTCCAGGAACTTAACCTATTTCTATCCCTCCATATAGAAATGCCCCGATAGAATTACGTGAATTAAAGGAGTAATTAAAAGATTTGCTAGATAAGGGTTTTATAAGACCTAGTGTTTCCCCTTGGAATGCACTAGTGTTATTTGTACGCAAAAAGGATGGCACCTTGAGAATGTGTATTGACTATTGGAAATTAAATAGGGTGACAATTAAAAACAAATACCCCCTCCCGAAGATTGATGATGTATTTGATCAATTATAGGGTGCCAAATGCTTTTTAAAATTGATTTGAGGTCAGGTTATCACTAAGTGAGGGTGAAGGGGAAAGATATACCCAAGACAGCCTTTCGGACACACTATGGTCACTTTGAATTTCTTGTTTAGTCATTTGGGCTGACCAATGCGCCAGTAGTTTTTCTGGACTTAATGAACAGGGTATTCAAGCCATTCTTGGATGTATTTGTGATAGTATTTATAGATGACTTTTTGGTATATTTAAGATCAGAAGAGGACCATGCAAATCACTTACGGCAGGTATTACAAAATCTTTGTGATCGGCAATCATATGCCATGTTTTCCAAATGTGAATTTTAGTTGAAATCAGTGTCATTCTTGGGTCATATTGATCCGATGAAGGAATAAGGGTTGATTCACGAAAGATAGAGACGGTGAAAGATTGGCCAAAGGCCAACAATACCCACAGAAGTTCGAAGCTTCCTAGGGTTGGCAGGTTATTACAGAAGGTTTGTTGAGGGTTTTTCTTCTATTTCCGCACCTATAACAAAGTTGACCCATAAGGCGACAAAATTTCAATGGAATGATGCATATGAAAGGAGCTTCCAAAAGTTGAAAAACAGGCTAACTTCTGCACCTGTGCTAGTGCTTCTAGAAGGAACAGAGGGGTATGCGGTTTATTGTGATGCTTAAGGGGTTGGCTTAGGGTGTGTACTAAGACAACATGGTGGGGTAATTCCTTATGCCTCGAGACAACTGCGACCACATGAGAGAAACTACCCAACAAATGCCCTTGAGCTAGCAGCTGTTGTGATTGCCTTAAAATATGGCGCCACTATTTGTGTGGATTTTACGTTGACATATATACTGATCATAAGAGCCTACAGTACATATTTAAGCAGAAAGACCTAAATTTAAGGCAGCGGAGGTGGCTGGAGCTAATAAAGGATTGCGACGTTGATATACTATACCATCCAGGGAAAGAAAATATGGTAGCCGATGCTTTGAGTTGTAAGGAAATTGTGAATATTGATGATCGAACCGTGGTATTTAAAGGAGTCGCTAAGGATCTACGTCAACTAGCCAATTTGGGAGTTCGCCTCATGAAACTCCAAAAGAAGGGTAAATTATTTTGCATAATGCTACAGAGTCTTCATTGGTAATGAAGGTAAGAGAAAAGCAGTTTAAGGATCCTATTCTATGACGACCTAAGGAGAAGGTGGGTCAAGGTACGATGAAGGGCTTTGAACTTGCACAAAAATGGAGTACTTCATTGCCAAAATAGATTATGTGTTCCTAATATTAATGGACTAAGAAAGAGGATAATGGAAGAAACCCATCATTCAAGATATTCCATCCATCTAGGATCAACTAAGATGTATCATGACCTGAAGGGAATGTTTTTGTGGGAAGGCATGAAAAGGACCTTGTAGAATTTGTGGCTCAATGTCCAAATTGCCAACAAGTTAAGGTAGAGCACCAAAAGCCGGGAGGTTATATGCAATGTATAGAGCTTCCAATGTGGAAATGGGATATGATTAATATGGATTTTGTTACTGGGTTGCCTCGCTCATTTAAGAAGTTTGACTCCATATGGGTGGTAGTAGATAGGCTCATAAAGTCAGCACACTTCTTTTCAATTAAGAGTGATTATACAGCGAAAGCGTATGCAAAGCTATACCTTAAAGAGATATTTAGGCTACATGGGGTCCCAATCTCCATTAGATCTGATCGGGGAGCTCAATTCACTACAAAGTTTTTGAAATACTTCCAAAGGAGCTTAGGGACACAAGTGAATTTAAGTATAGCTTTCCACCCTCAGACAGATGGTCAAGCAGAACACACTATTCAAACACTTGAAGATATGTTGCGGGCTTGTGCATTGGACTTCAAAGGTAGTTGGGTGGACCATTTGCCACTTATTGAATTTGCCTATAATAATAGCTATCATTCAAGTATCAAGATGGAACCGTATGAAGCTTTGTATGGAAGGAAATGTAGATCACTAATACGATGGTTTGAAGTGGGTGAAACCACCTTGCTTGGTCAAGATCTAGTCCAAGAAGCCATGGAAAAAGTTAAGGTAATACGACAACGGCTAGAAACAGCCCAAAGTTGTCACAAATCATATGCGGATGCTAGAAGAAGAGGACTGGAATTCTCAATAGGAGGTTGGGTGTTCTTAAAGGTATCCCTAATGAAAGGAGTTATGAGATTTGGTAAGAAAGGAAAACTAAGTCCACGTTATATAAGGCTATATAAGATTACTAAAAGGTTTGGATAGGTTGCATATGAATTAAAGCTACCCTAGGAGATTTCAATGGTTCATCCAGTTTTTCATGTCTCAATGCTTCGAAAATGCATAGGTGACCCATCTCGTATCACTCCAACAGAAGATATAAAGCTTACAGAAGATCTTATTTATGAAGAGGTACCTATTGCTATCCTAGATCGTCAATTTAGAAAGCTAAGGAATAAGGAAGTACCTTCAGTAAAGGTACTTTGGAGGAACTAGCAAGTAGAAGAGATAATGTGGCAGGCTGAGAAAGCAATGAGATCTAAATACCCTTATTTATTTGAAGCTAAAGAGGAAGTCCAAGATGCAGAGTTGAGGGATTAGTAGGTACGTGAATGTGAATTCTTATTATGTTGTCAAAAGTTTGTTTACATGAAAGATTAAACTTGTATGACCTATCCCGTTTATGCTAACATTCGGGGATGAATGTTCCTGGGGGGGAGGATGTAACACCGCACATCTTGCATCTACTAGTCCAATGCATATGAAACATGACATAGAGGGGTCAAATCAGCACACCTTTTAAAAGTGCTTGAATTTCAGATAGAGGGCTATATGTACATCAGCACTTAAGATGCTCGAGTGTATATACGTTTTAAGTCAAATTCAGGAGAGCACGGCCTTAAACAAAGTGAAAGGAAGTGAGGTGCTAGTAAGACTTAGGAAGCTAACAGGCAAGTCACCTACGTATTTAGTTTAAATAGGCTAGGTATAAATGGAGACAAGGCCCAACACCGAATCTGTTCAAGTCCGATAAAGAATAAACCCCGAGTTAATAATGTCATTTGGGCCCATTATTTATCATAATAAAGGGACAACATTTGCAGCACAAGATGAATAGGAAAAGGGCCAAATTACATTCACAACCCAATTCACAAATAGGGCCTAAACTAAGTGGGTGTAAAAGAGAAATATTTGCAGCAAAGCCCATCCAATTGGAGCCCAATAAGGCCCAAGTGAAAAGGCCAAGTTGCCGCATCATCACCTTAATAAAATAAGGCTTGCAATACAAAAGAAAGTCAGCCAAAAGTGGCCCTTTAAAAGGGGCTAAAATCAAGCAACTTTTAGTCATTTTCTCAAAGCCAAAAATCAGATTTTCTTTAAAGTTTCTCCTTGCTCTCTCTTCATTTTGTAAAGTAGCCAAGGCACACCTCTAGGGTTATTGAAGAGCACCTGATCCTTGAGGTCTAAGGTACGTAAAAATACCTATGGTTTTGTATAAGTTTTCCATAAAAAACATGAAGAGTATGCTGGTTGCACTTGTGCAGGAATTTTGGGACAACATGTGTTCCAAAGGTTATTGTACACTTTTCTTTTTTATTGAGAGACTTTTCTCTTGTTGGTTGGCTGGATTATGAAGTAATATTTATGTTTTTAACAAGTTTTGGTTCTGTAGTGATGTAAGAAGGCTGCTGCACCATTTTTATTTTCCGCAAAAATGAGTTCTTACATGATATCTTAATTGCGCTCTTAGTAGGAATTTGTGGACTGAATATTGGGAATGGTTGTCTCATGTTTTCCATCCACTCAGGGACTGTTTTTGACTATTGTAGGATGGTTTTTCTATGTAAATACGTTGAGGACAGTTTGGTTGAGGTTGAAATAGATTTGGAATGGTTGACGCCAAAATGTAGCGAAAGGACGTAATGTTACGTTGCTTACTTGTGTGTTGTGTAGAGTTGTTGTACGTTATTCTTTATGAGCTATTGTAACACTGTTATGGGACTAAAAGAAGCTGGATAAGAAATGTATATGAGAATGTATATTAGAAAAATACAATTAGGAGTGGAAATGTTGAAAGAATACTCTTTGGTTGCTAATTACGGGCTTGCCCGGATATTATTTTTGGGTGAAATTGGATTACCAAGATGTGTTTATTAGCTGATAATTATTTTTTTATCACCTACTATATTATAGATAAGTGTTTGGAGGAAAACGATACTACTCCGAGGTAATAACGATATAGTACAACAAGGTATGTAAGGCTACTTGATTTCTTATTACTTGGCATGAAATCTACGTTATTCCTTAGTACATAAAGGCACTTACTGACTCTGACATAACTAATAACTGTGTCACCACTCTTGACCATGTTCATATGTTCTCATACATAGCCATTGTCAAATCTGCATACGTACTTGGATACCAGGATACATGAGTTCCTTTATACCGAATAAAGTCTATGTGTTGTTTAACCTCCTACATGTTTCATTAGTTGTGTAACTCTCTTTTCTTTGTTGTATTATCTTGTATGGTTGTTTATATATCACATGTCTTGTCTATGTTCCTACAACACTAAATGTTATGGCCACCAAAAGAATCATCTCAAAGTAAATAAAAGATAACTCAAAGTTTCTTATTAATGGGTGGCATCCCGAGGGTGGAAGAATCACCTAGCATTGGTCGATCCCATATTACGGGGGGTATCCCAGGGGTGAGAGGAAAGCCTAGCATAGGTCGATTCTGATATTGATTTACCACTGATCCGCTGGTCATTTACATGATATATTGTGCACAGAATATATATCAAAGAAAGGTAAAGTAACAAAAAGACATAAAGTACATGAATCCACAGTATGACTGAAGGTGGTCTTTTTATCCTTACACACCAGTGTGTGATTTCATTTGCGTTCTTATTTTATCTACAGTATTTCCTGCATTACATATTGAGTACATTATCTCATACTGATGTTCCTTATAGGTGACCTGCATTTCATGCTGTAGATACATGCGCTACTAGATCTCTCCAGTAGGAGTACAGGACTTCCAGTTGCTGCTATTGAGCTCTAGGTTACTTTAGGGCTTGTGTGTCTAGTGCCTATATTTTGTATTGTATAGTTGGTCATGAGGCAGGGCCTGTCCTGACCAATATAGATATTGTTCCTTACCTAGAGGCTTTGTATACGACGTAAAGTGAAGTATGGTCAAGTAGTGTACTATAGACATCGTGGCTCCAACGGCCTAGTCTTATGCACTTACTTTTGGCTGCTTAATACAGTTACTTTCTTTTACAACAAGTTGAGTATGGAAACCTCTTAAATGTTCATTGTAGGTGCATAGTTATATGTTGGTTCTCCCGAGGCTTGTCAGCAACGGGTGCCAGTCCGCCTTAATGGGACTTAGGGCGTGACAAACGTTCTACGCCAATATGAAGAGAAAGCCGCACGCTCAGGTGGTGACAGTTAAGGGGTAGACGTGAACATTGCTCCACTAGCAATTAATGAAATCTTGGGCAACATGGATGTTCTCGCAGGTGCCTTGACCAAGCTCTAGCTTTATCCTCCATATATGGTGATCCGACACACTCTCGTTGGGGTAAATTCAATATCTAAGTGGATTTCCATGCTCTCAGGGGTTACTATCAGTCCTTCCAGTTTGCCCATATGAAAATAGAGAATCGTGTTTGGGTGAAAATTATGCCCCACTCGTTCTTTCCGTTTCAGCACTTCATGGTTCTCACAAGGGATAGGACGTGTTTGATTCATGCACTAATGAGTGGGATGGAGCTCAACTTTGGAGGGTTCTTGAAATCAACAATGCGGAAGGTGTTGGTGCATTAGGGACGCAGGTATGTATTTACTGGCCTTATCTGTCACGCCCAAAGTCCCATTGAGGCGGACTGACACTCGTTGCCAGCAAGGCTTGGGAGAGCCAATATATAACCATGCACTTTTTATGAAAATTATGAGGGGTTTCCACATTAAACATGCTTTCAAGAAAGTAGACAGTAATAACAAGCCAAAAGGAAACATATATGACTAGGCCATTGGAGCATGATGTCTAAAGTAGGATACATGACCATACCTTACTATACATAGTCTACAAAGCCTCTAGATAAGAAACAATATCCATTAAGGGTTGGGACAAGCCCCACCTTATGACCAACTATACAATACAAAATATAATCTCTAGACACATAAAACCCCCAAGCAACCTGGAGCTCAGTAACAACAACTGGATATCCTATACTCCTACTAGGGAAATCTACTAGCTCCTGTACCTGCAACATGAAAGCAAGTCCCCGTAAAGGACTTTAGTACGAGATAATGTATTGAATATGTAAGGCAGGAAGTACTATATATTAAATAAGAAGTCTAATGAAATCATACACTAATGTGTAAGGATAAGAGACCACCTTTAGTCATACTCTGGGAGCATATCTTTATGTACTTTTCATTACTTTACTTTTCTTTACCGATTAATATGTACGTAGTGTATTATGTAAATGAATAGCTGATCAGTGGTAAATCAATATCGGGATCGACCCATGCTAGGCTTTCCTTTCACCCTTGGGATACCCCTTACGATATGGGATCGACCCATGCTAGGTGATTCTTCCAACCCTGGGATACCACCCATTAACAAGCAACTTTGACTTATCTTTCTTTTACGTTTGAGATGATTCTTTTAGAGGTCATAATATTTTGGAGCTGTAGGACTATAGATATAACATGTGGCATACAAACAATAATGCAAGACAATACTATAATGAAAAGAGTTACTTACACAACTAATGAATTACGTAGGAGATGAAACAACTCATGGACTCTATTTTGGAAAAATGAACTCATATAGCTTTGGTATCCAAGTATGCATGCAGATTTGACAATGGCTATGTATGGGAGCATATGAACATGTTAAGGATTAAAGACACAGTTATTAGTTATGCTGGAGTTCGTACGTGCCTCTATGTGTCAAGGAAGAACCTAGATTTCATGCCACATAATAGGAAATCGAGTAGCCTTACATACCTCGTTGCACTACTTCCTTATTACCTCAAAGTAACTTCCTTTTCACCCAAATATTTATCTATAATAGGGTGGGTAATAAAACTATTACTAGCAGCTAATAAACACATATTGACAGTCAAATCTCATTAAAAAAACAACACTCGGGCAATAAGCTTGTGATTATTAACCCAAGAGTATTCTTTCAATCTTTCCACTTCTAATCATATTTTCTAGTACACATTCTTATGTACGTGTCATATAAAGCTTGTGTTAGCTCCATAACAGTGTTACAATAGCTCACAAAGCACAACACATAATAATTCTACACAATACACAATTAGGCAGCATAACATTACGTCTTCTCGCTATATTTCAAAGTCAACAATCCCAATCCTGTTTCAACTTCAACCAAACTGTCTCCAACATATTTACAAATAGAAACAGTCCAAAAACAGTCCCAAAGTAGATGGAGGACATGCAACACCAATTCCCAATTACAAGTCCACAAGTTCCTACTATGAACGCAATTAAGATATCACACAAGAACTTATTTTTGCGGAAGATAAAAATGGTGTAGCAGCCTTCTTACATCACTACCGAACTAAACCTTGTTAAAAACATAAGCCTTAATTCATAATCTAGCCAACCAAGAAGAGAAAAGCCTCTTCATAAACAAGAAAAATGTACAACAATCATTGGAACACATGCTGTCCAAAATTCCAGCACAAGTATAATCAGCATACTCATGTTTTTCATGGAAAACTTATACTAAACCATAGGTATTTCTACTTACCTTAGCCTTCAAGTAACAGTTCCTCTTCAAGAACCCTAAAGGTGTGCTTTGGCTTCTTTGCAAAGTCAAGTGAGAGCAAAGAGAAAAACTTTGAAAATTTTGATTTTTTACCTATGTTAAATGACTTGAAGTTGCTGTTTTTCAACCCCTTTTAAAGGGACATTCTTGGCCGACTTTCTACTCCAATTTAAGCCACATATTATCAAGGTGGTAATGCACCTACTTTGCACTTTCACTTTGGCCTTGACTGCCCATTTTTTACTTTTTCCTTCACTTAATTTGAGCCCAAATTGTCAAGCGGGTTGTGAATGTACTTGGGATTTTTTCTATTAATCTTGGGATTAAAATATTGCCCCTTTATAATGCAAAAAAAAGTCCAAAATTATACCTTTAACTTGGGCTTTACTGATTATCGGACTTGAACAGATCCCGTGTTGGGCCTCGTCTCCATCTACCTAACCTATTTAAACTAAGCACGCAGGTGACTCACCTGTTAGCTTCCGAAGTCGTACAAGCACCTTACGTTTTCCCACTTCATTTAAGGTCACGATCTCCTTAATTGGCTTAAAACTTATGTACACTCACTCGTCTTAAGTATTAGACATAAATATAGCCCTCCCGTCTAAACATTAGGTGTTTTTGAAGTTGTTGCTCCTTCTACCTAATCATATCATGTTCCATATGCATAGGACTAGTACACCTAAGATGTGGGGTGTTACATCCTCCCCCCCCTTAGGAGCATTCTTCCTTGAATGTTAGCATAATTGGATAGGTTAAACAAGTTTAAACATTCATTTAAACAAACTTTTGACAACACAATAAGTATTCAAATACACGTACCTACTAATTTCCCAACTCTGCATCTTGGACTTCCTCTTTAGATTCAAATAAATGAGGGTATTTATATCTCATCGCTTCCTCAGCCTCCAACGTTATATCTTCTACTTGGTCGTTCCTCCAAAGTACCTTTACTGAAGGTCTTTCTTTATTCCTTAGCTTTCTAACTTGACGATCTAGGATAGCAATAGGTAGCTCTTCATAGGTGAGATCTTCCTTTGCCTGCATATCTTCAATAGGAGTGATACAAGATGGGTCCCCTATGCATTATCGAAGCATTGAGACATGAAAAATTGGATGAACAATTGAAAGCTCCTAAGTAGCTCTAATTCATGTGCAAACTGTCCGAACCTTTTAATAATGTTATATGGCCCTATGTAACGTGGGCTTAGTTTTCCTTTCTTAACAAATCTCACAACACCTTTCATTGGCAACACATTTAAGAATACCCAATCTCCTACCAAGAATTCCAGTCCTCTCCTTCTAGCATCTGCATATGATTTGTGATGACTTTGGGCTGTTTTTAGCTGCTGTCATATTACCTTGAATTTTTCCATGGCTTGATGGACTAGATCAAGTCCAATTAATGTGGTTTCACCCACTTCAAATCAACCGATTGGCAACCTATATTTCCTTCCATACAAAGCTTCATAAGGTGCCATCTTATTCTTGAATAGTAGCTATTATTATAGGAAAATTCAAAAGTGGCAAATGGTCCACCCAACTACCTTTGAACTCCTATGCAAAAGCCTACAACATATCTTCAAGTGTTTGAATGGTGCATTTTGCTTGACCATCTATTTGAGGGTGCAAAGTTGTATTCAATTCACCTGTGTCCCTAAACCCCTTCGGAAGGACTTCCAAAACTTTGCAGTGAATTGAACTTCCCCATCAGTTATAATTGAGATTTGGACCCTTTGTAGCATAACTATCTCTTTGAGGTATAACTTTACATATTCTTCAGCTGTATAATCAGTCTTAACAGGCAAGAAGTGTACTAAATTTGTGAGTCTATCAACGCACATAACCTCCCGAATTTTCATGTTCCAGCTTGACTTGTTAGCAATTCGGACATTGAGCCACAAATTTTGTAAGGTCCTTTTTCATGTCTCCCCACCAAAATATTCCCTTTAGGTCATGATACATCTTAGTTGATCCTGGATGGATGAAATATCTTGAATGATGGGCTTTTTCCATTATCCTCCTTCTTAGTTCATTAATATCAGGCACACATAATATATTTTGGCAATAAAGTACTCCATTTTGTGTAAGTTCAAAGCCTTTCATCGTGCCTTCACTTACCTTTTCCTTAACGCATCATAGAACATGATCATTGACTTGCTCTTCTCTCACCTCCATTACCAATGAAGACTCTACATTATGCACAACAACCCCTTCCTTTGAAGTTTCAAGGAGGGAAACTCCCAAATTGGCTAGTTGAGGTACATCCTTAGCTACTCCTTGACTTACCACCGTTTGATCACCAATATTCATGATTGCCTTATGACTCAGAGCATTGGTTACCACATTTGCTTTCCCTGGATGGTATAGTATATCAACGTCATAATCCTTTATTAGCTCCAGCCATCTCCATTGTCTTAAATTTAGGTCTTTCTGCTTAAAGATGTACTATGGGATCTTAAGATCAGTATATATGTCAACATAAACCCCATACAAATAGTGGCGTAATATTTTCAAGGAAAACACAATAGCCGCTAGCTCAAGGTCATGTTTTGGGTAGTTTCTCTCATGTGGTCGCAGTTGTCTCAAGGCATAAGCAATTACCCTACCATGTTGTGTCAGGTACACCCTAAGCCAACTCTTGAAGCATCACAATACACCACACACCCCTCCATGCCCTCTGGAAGCACTAACACAGGTGTAGAAGTTAGCCTGGTTTTTAACTCTTGGAAGCTCCTTTCACATGCATTATTCCATTGGAACTTTGTTGCCTTATGTGTCATCATTGTTAGAGGTGTAGAAATAGAAGAAAAACCCTTGACGAACCTTCTGTAATTACCTGCCGACCCAAGGAAGCTTCGAACTTCCATAGGTGTTGTTGGCCTCCAGAGCCTCTATCTTCTGTGAATCAACCCTTATTTCTTCATCGAATACAATATGACCCAAGAATGCCACTGATTTTCACCAAAATTCACATTTGGAAAACTTGACGTAGAATTGTCGATCACGAAGAACTTGTAATACTTGTCGCAAGTGATTTGTATGGTCCTCTTCTGAGCTTGAATATGCCAAAATATTATCTGTAAATACTATCTTGAATACATCCAAGAATGGCTTGAATACCCTGTTCGTTAAATCCATAAAAAATGTTGGTGCATTTGTCAGCCCAAATGACATAACAAGAAATTCAAAGTGACCATAATGTGTCCTAAAGGCTATCTTGTGTATATCTTTCTCCTTCACCCTCATTTGGTGATAACGTGATCCCAAATCAATTTTTGAAATATATTTGGCACCCTGTAACTGATCAAATAAATCATCAATCTTGGGAAGAGGGTATTTGTTCTTAATTGTTACCCTATTCAATTTCCATTAGTCAACATACATTCTCATGTGCCATTCTTTTTACGTACAAATAATATCGGTGCACCCCAAGGGGGAACACTAGGTCTTATGAAACACTTCTCTACCAAGCCTTTTAATTGCTTTTTTAATTCACATAATTCTATCGAGGCCATTCTATATGGAGCGATAGAAATAGGTTGAGTTCTTGGAAGTATGACAATACCAAAATCTACTTCTCATTCTGGAGGTAAACCTGGAAGATCTTTAGGAAACACATCAACAAATTCATTCACTACTAGAACAGATTGAAAAGTTGGTGATTCTACCTCCATATCCCTTACTCTAACTAGATGACATATATATACCTTTGGCATCATCTTCCTTGCCCTAAAATAAGAAGCCAACTTACCCTTTGGTGCCCCAACATTGCCTTCCCATTCAAGGACCGCTTCATTTGGAAAGTGGAAATACACTCTCTTAGTTCGATAATCCACAGTGGCATAGCAAGAAGCTAACCAATCCATACCCATTATAATACCAAATTCCACCATTTCTAGCTCAAAAAGGTCAGCCAATGTGTCACAGTCACAAAAAGTTACTACACGGTCATAATAGATCCTTCTAGCTATAATAGATTCACTGGTTGGTGTAGACACTTCAAATGGCTTGTTGAATAATTTAGGTATTCTCTTAAGCTTCCAAAAACTAGTGGTGTGATATATGGTAGTATAGAACCAAGGTCAATTAATGCATACACATTATGTGAAAAGATGAACAATGCACCTGTGACCACATCGGGTGAAGCTTCAAAATTTTGCCAACTCCCCAAAGCATAAGTGCGATTCTTGGCTCCACTAGAGCTAGCTGCCCCTCCAACACCTCTACCACGACCTATAGGAACTTGCTGACCCCTACCTCATTAAGGCACTAATGATGATGATGCAACAGTTGACCTTGTAGGTTGTGCTTTATCACCCATACATCTCCTTGGTCAATCTCTGATCATATACCCTAGCGCACCAAACCAATAACAAGCATCTATCCGAACATGACATGTAACTAAATGACTCCTCCAATATTGTTTGCAAGGCTACCTAGGAGGCATTTGCCGGCTTGCTGGATATCTTGTTGTCCATGCACCCTGGCCTTTACTTCTTTGACCAAACTGATTACTTCTAGACCCTTGAAGTTGTGGTGGAGCACTAACTGCATGATGTCCTAGGTAGCTTATTAGAAAATCAACGCCTAAACTCACCCTGGGATGGTATAAACTGCCTAGATCTAGCCCTCTTAGACTTCCACCTTTCTAACTCTTGTGTCGTTCATCTCTGCCTCTGATCCTCTAGTTATTATGCAAATGCTTGCATCCTTGCTATATCCATTCTTTACTCAAAGATGCAATAGTAAAGTCTCTGACCAGATATGAATCCAACCTATCCACATATCGATGAACATTATTTGCCATAGTAGCGACTGCATTAGAAGCATACCTAGACAGGAAATTAAATTGAAGGCTATACTCTCTCATGCTTATATTCCCTTGGTGGAGATTCAGAAACTGATCTGCATGAGCCTCTTGGTATCTATTGGCAAGTAATGGTCAAGAAATGCCTCGTTGAATTCCTTTGAGGTAGTTGGAGGTGCATCTATACCATTAGATTGCTTCCCAGCTTCATACCATAGTATAGCTACACCTTTGAATTTATATGTTTCCAGCTCCACAGATTTTGTACCGCTTACATGCATAACATCCAAAGTGCGTTGGATTTGATCAATGAAGTCTTGTGGATTTTCAATAGGGTTTGACCCAATAAAAGATTGAGGGTCCAAATTAAGGAAATCACTTATCCTCGTGCTAGCTGCCCTATTCATACCACCTGTACCTATAACTGGGCCTTCTTGTCTTTGAACATGGCCATCAAATATACTAGTCAATAGTTGGACTGCATTTCTCAGATTTTGCACGTTAGTATCGGCAGGTGGTTCCAGGGGAATTTCACCACTTCCTGGATCATCAGGAGCTGGAGGAGTTGGAGATGTATGTAACAGAGACTCATCTTGGGCCTCATTTCATTGTCCCACCCGATTGGGTGCACCAACTACAACTTCTACTTCCTTTCCCTTTGCCTTTACTTTTTCTTGTTTCTGGCATACTTGTTGTACAAACCAATTTAGAGGTTAGAAACAATCCACCTACAACACTTGGCTCTATGGAATGATCTAAAGAATGAAAAGAAAGTGACAACTCCTAAATGCCACGTAGCCTGCTGCTTATAAATGTGGTGCACAACACATCTATAAACCAGACTATACAGCGACACAACTTTGTAGACTCCCTAGGATGACCTGCTCTGATAGCACTTTTGTCATGCCCAAAGTCACATTGAGGTGGACTAGCACCCATTGCCAACAAGGCTCGGGAGAACCAACATATACCCATACACATCCTATGAAAATTATGAGGGTTTTCCACATTTAACATGCTTTCAAGAAAGTATATAGTAATACAAGCCAAAAGGAAACACATATGACTAGTCCATTGGAGCCACGATGTCTAAAGAAGGATACATTACCACACTTTCCTTTACATAGTCTACAAAGCCTCTAGATGAGGAAAATATCTATTAAGGGTCAAGATCGGCCCTGCCTCATAACTAATTATACAATATAAAAATATAAGCTCTAGACACACAAAGCCCCGAAGCAACCTAGAGCTCATTAACAGCAGTTGGATATCCTGTACTCCAACTGAGGAGATCTACTAGCTCCCGCACCTGCAGCATGAAATGCAGGTCCCCGCAAGGGACATTAGTACGAGATAATGTATTGAATATGTAAGGAAAGAAGTACTGTATATTATATATGAACTCAAATAAAATCATACACTGATGCGTAAGTATAAAAGACCACCTTTAGTCATATTATGCGATCAAATACTTTATATCCTTTTTATTACTTTACCTTTCTTTACTGTATAATCTATGTGCAGTATATCATATAAATGACCAGCTAATCAGTGGTAATTCAATACCAGGATCGACCCATGCTAGGCTTTCATTTCACCCCTGGGATACCCCCGTGATATGGGATCGACCCATTCTAGGTGATTTTCCACCTTTGAGATACCACCCATCAACAAGCAACTTTGACTTATCTTTTATTTACTTTCGAGATGATTCTTTTGGTGGTCATAAAATTTGTAGCTATAGGACTATAGATATAACATGTGGCATATAAACAATCATGCAAGACAATACCACAATAAAAAGAGTAAGTTACACAACTAATGAATTACGTAGGAGATGAAACAACACGTGGACTCTATTTAGCAATATGGAACTCATGTAGATTTGGTATCCATGTATCCATGCAGGTTTGACCTATGTATGGGAGCATACGAACATGTTAGGGAGTGAAGACACGGTTATTAGTTATCTTGGAGTTCGTAGGTGCCTCTATGTGTCAAGGAAGAATCTAGAAATCCTGCCACATAATAGGAAATCAAGTAGCCTTACATACCTCGTTGTACTACGTTGTTATTACCTTAAAGTAACCTCATTTTCCCCCAAATATTTATCTACAATAGGAGAGGTAATAAAATTAGTATCAGCAGAAAGTCAGCCACGCTTAATATTTGACCTATGTTAAATGACTTGAAGTTACTCGTTTTTAACCCCTTTGAAGGGCCACTCTTGGCTGACTTTCTCCTCTAATTTAAGCCACATATTAGCAAGGTGGTGATGCACCTACTTAGCCCTTTCACTTGGGCCTTCTTTGGTTTCAATTAATGGTCCTTGGCTGCTCAATTTTCTCTTTTTCCTTTACTTAATTTGAGCCCAAATTGTCAAGTGGGTTTTGAATGTACTAGGGCTTCTTTTCTGTGCATCCTAGACTGAACATATTTCCCCATAATAACGCTAATAAATTGCTAAAATTACACGTTTAACTAGGTATTTACACATTATCGAACTTGAACAGATCTGATGTTGAGCCTCGTCTTTGTCTACTTATCCTATTTAAGCTAAGCACGTAGGTGACTCACCTATTAGCTTCCTAAGTCCTACAAGAACCTCACTTTCTTCAACTTCGTTTAAGTCCATGATCTCCTCAATTGGCTTAAAACTTATATACACATCACTCGTCTTAATCATTAGACGTAAATATAGCCCTCCCGTCTAAAACGTAGGCGCATATAAAGTTGGTGCTCCTTCTACCTAATCATATCATGTTCTATATGCATAGGACTAGTACACCTAATATGTGGGGTGTTACATTATCACTGAGCTTTGTCATCGTGCAGATGTCCATATGGAGGACCCTAACTACTACATACATATTGAGGCCCATCCCTATAATGTCACGAACATTAAGGAGCCTGAGGAATCAATTGGACCGGTGCTCACTACAACTGAAAAGGGACACCAGGATGAGATGATCATGGCATATATGTATGGGCTCAAGATGCTGCGGCATAGGAAAGATGGTCTCCCATTCACACAACAAGATCTTGAGGAGGTAGAGGCTCGTTACCCCCTTAATGATCACGCCAATACGGTATTAGGCATTGGGCCTTAGGTTTTTGAGCCCATTGAGGATGACGTCCCCACTAGCCTTAATAAGGCATGGTTTGGTTCTAACCTAAAAGAGGATGAGATCGATGAGGGGGTGTTTGTTGTTGTTGGGGGTGAGCCCATCTTGACAGGCTCAGAGGAGTGACCGCTAGGCTCCTCTGCCACAGGTTATGCATGGGTAGCACTGAGGGTAGTGTTATGTTTAAGTGGGCGGTGGGCATCTTTTAATTATGCTTCATTTTGTTAACTCGGCCTGTACTAGGACTTGACGTTTCTTGTTTTCTGTTAGACATCATTTTCATTGTTATTCTACATTAGGTCTATAACTAGTTAGTAGGTGATGCTTGAATTCTAGTACACATGTGAATGTTTTAGTTTACGCATCAGTTTAGTAATAATTACTCGTAATTGTTGAGTATTGTGGTTAAGAACGTAGAGATAGTCCTATTCAAGTGACGGGGCCCTATGTGGATAGATGATGATCGTCATAAGGGTTTTAGACGAATTGAGTTTCACTTAGAGCGTCGGCAGCTGTATGATCAAGCATTGTATGTCGAGTATGTTAATCAAGGCAACTTAATCACTTGGAATCCTAGGAAGTGAATACTTGAGTCTAGCACTTCGGGAATGGATGTGTGTAATCATGGATTCATGAGAATGAGGTGACAGTAAGTCTAGTGTTAACCTTATGATGAGAGTATGCCAAGAGGGGTAAGCTTATCTATGAGTCTGTGTTGCAATAGTTGCTAGAACTTGCCCGGATTGTGGGTTAGACTTGGTAGGAATCAAATTTGGAGGAAATGATCTAGGCATTTCTTTTGTAGCCCAATTAATTTTGCAGCCTTTGTATCCACCTAATATAGACAATCCTTAGTCAACCCCTTGAGCTTTAGCCTTTTCCTTTGGTTAGCCACATTTCAAGCCAAACCCATTCTTTTGAGTTCCACCGTGTTTGATCTAGATTCCTAAGTGCTTGGGCACGATAAGTCAAAGGGAAGGGATCTTGAATGGACACCCGAAGGACAAGTGGTAGTGTAGTGAGTAAAAGAAAAAGCAAAAGACTGTTCGCCTGAATCAGTGACTGTCCGCGACTAGTGTGCATCGCGAAACTATCGCAGAGAGCCACTATTCTAAAAAAACGAGAGAGTTCTATACATATATAAATACAAATATTTGGTAGCATTCTTATGTGTGTATACTATATAGAGAAATAAAGGGTGTTGAGATAGAAGGATTAAAAGTAATGGAGTCAAAGAATTGGATGTAAGCTATGAGCGATTGGGAATCAAGACATGTCAACTATAGCCATAAATGTAACCCACCAGCCTGCAACTCACATTACAATCAAACAAAAGAACTTTATGATCCTTTGAGTTAGATTGTTACTAGGTTACAGTCAAACATTAAGGGCAAGCTTATGAAAACTAGAAGTAATACAAGACATCTATTGGGAGAGAGAGAGTGATAGAGTACCCATTCTTATTTGATGTTCTAGGCTCTTAGTGGTGTGCATGGGTAATTTTTCTAGAGGGGGCATATAATCGTTTAAGGTTGGCAACTAGAAGATATTATTAACTGAAATTCGACATGATTCTGCTGTGGGGCATGAAGGTTAGATGGAGGTTGATGCTACTACAGTCCTGGAAGTTGTTTGCCCTGGTTCAAACGACTTGGTTATATGATGCCCTATGTACATACTTCCTTCTGAGTCTCATGTGTGTTTCTTGATTTGCATGAGGACAGTAAAAGCTCTAAGAGTGGGGTACTAATCATAGGCACATTTATACACCAAACTAGCCAAATACACCATACATAGGGCTGAGGTAAAGGGTAAATCTCTAAGTCTATGTGTTTTTAGTGTGATTTTGTTTATCTTACTAATAAAGGCCCGAGGGCACCATTTGGTTGTGATCCTGCTGAGTTTGATCAGATTTTGCTATTCTTGAGCTATATCCAGATTACGAGGGAGAACGCAGCGTAGCATTGAAGGAGAAAAATCAAGAAACACAATAAAAGTACTCAAGGGCGCGTGGCGGACTTGGGGGGGAAGTTGTGTGAGCCGGAAAAAAGAAGAAGAAGGTGCAAACAAGGAACAAGGCCTAGTCTGCATCACGGATTGGTGCAAAACATAGTGTAAACTGGTCCAGTCAGCAAATAAGCGAAATCCTGCTCAAATAATGATAGTCTACATTGCAGACTTTGAAGATGTATGGGAAAAATCAAGTTACGAGATTTTAAGTTATGTTTTGTTTCAAGATTTAGGTTTTGATTATTAGTGAGGGGAGAATACACGAGGTAGAGGACCAGAACTTTTCTAGGTCAAGTTCGCTTTGTATTCATCTTTGGTTTCTTGGTTGTTAATAATTGTTAGATTATTCTTGATGCAGGAACCTGCAATGAGTGGCTAATTCTCCCATATTCTAGGGCTGTAGCCACAGATAATGTTTTAGTTCTTTATTTTTGATATATATGAATGGGTTTGTCCACTACTCCTATATTACTTAAATCTATACTCCATAGTCTGGCGAATTTGAGGGGTAAACTTGTTGTTTATTCTGAATTCGAGAGATGACAAAAGAGATAGAATGCAATAATATATGGAGCGTGTTCAACTAGGAGACCAGATTGATTCGTGTAAGGGAGACCCGTGAAAACTACCCTTACACCTCGCTTGATTCATAATACAGTAAGAAAACATTAAAGCACTTCTATTGGTCTATCTATCCCCACTCAACGATATAGTTAAACAGTCAATAACGGTAGGTTGGCAGAGGGATGCAATCTTTTTTAGGTAATCTTAACCTTGTGAACCAGTATGCGGATGCTCAAACGTATTTGTGATCATTGAGACCAAAACGACATTCACAAGGAAACAATTCCAGGATCGCCCCTCAATTGATAATTAACAAAACATTAGCCAAGATAGTAATATAAGTTAGTGGTTTCAGTTTTTGTCATAAACTTCTTCACTATTACTCAGCAAAAGACTCTAAACATAATAGCTTAGATTATTGCCAATTTCCTTTAAATCCTTTGGGTTCAATATCTCGGCCCCTTGATCAGGACCACTATATTACTTGTTTAGACCTCGTACACTTCAATTAGCTAGGGAAGCAACACCTTGAATATCTTACTCTCCGTGTGACGACTAGGCCCCTAGGTTGGGTTGTTACACTGACCTCTACCCTGGCCCCTGGTTTGTGGAATTGAACTTCGGGCTGGTGGTACTGGATCTCTAACTGGTGATGCGAAGTATTATCGGTAGGGCCTAGAATGAGTCTACCGGGGGCACTGGGGAATCATATTATCTGAAGATCCACACCCAAAGTAGGATCTAGCGGTGGAGCACTGTTGTGAAGGAGTAGGAGTGATGTTGTAACCTCTCTGGCCCATAAGCCTCTACTAGTAATTGGATGAACTCTAACTTGAACTATAGGAATCACGGACACCTTGTCTTCCCTCTGAAGCTTGAAAGGTTTGATGAATCCCTGGATGTTCAAATGAACCTCACCCTCTGGACATACCTCTACCTCTAAATGGGGCACCTAAATATTGTCCCAAAGTACGGACCCTTTTGGAGTCCCCAAAATCCTCCCTCTACATCAAATCCACCTCCTTGGCGGCACTAACCACTGACTGAAAGGATACTCCATCTCTAGATATGTAGAATATCATCTGTCTAATAGGAAATACTATCCTTCTTAAAAACAAGCGATCTCTCTCTACCTCGGTCGAAAGTATATTTGTAGCATGACAAGAAAACTGGAAAAAGTTAACCTCATACTCTGAAACTATCATGGTGCCCTACTTCAAACTCTCAAACCTCAATCGGCTCTCCTCACGAACACTTCAAGGAACAAACCAATCATAGAAAGTATCAAAAAATGCCTCCCAAGTCATTTGAGGAGATCTAGATGGAAGAGATCATGTATAAGTCCTCCATCACTCCATGGTTTGCCCATATAGCTTGAGCGTAACATATCTCACACAATGTGTCTCTGCTAGACCCACCAGTTCAAGTGCCTCTAAAATAATAGTCCAGAACTCATGCGCATCCTTGGTTTTGCCACCCTGGAACTGAGGTGCCTCCATCTTTCTAAACTTTTTGTACCTACACTGCTCATCATCAGTAAAGGCAACAACTGGTGGAATCTCAACAATCAGAGCTGCTAGTGGCTGCCCCACCCAAGGTTGAGCCTCGGGGTCCTGCTGTTGATCCTGAGGCTGAACCTTCCTCCTAGTCTGTGAAGTACTAGGAGTGTCAACTGGGATACCTACCTGGTCGTACGTCTCCAACACACCCAAGACTCTAAAAAGTGTATCCCGGAGTAGTGGCGCTATAGCAAACTCATGTGGAACCTACTCTTGTCTAGGCTCGGTAGCTAGCTAAGGGGAGATACCCCGCTGATAATCTCTCGCGAGTGCAACCTCTCAGCCTCGGCCTCTAGCTTGTCCTTAGGTCCGGCCTCTACCCCTAGATGGGGTCTCAAAGAAAACATCAAGGGTGGCCTCCCCTTATCTTGTAGCAGTAGTAGCTCTGATCCTTTCCATCTATCAAAAGGACATACGAACAATCAGTACCAACCGAAATCCACACACGGATGGATCAGAATGAAGCATAAGAGAGTTTTCTAACAGCCTTTGTAGCCTCTCAAGACACTACAAGAAAATAGGTCTTTAACAAGGGGAAATTCAGTCGTTAAGAGTATAAATTCAGTCATTATGAGTGAATAACAACCGGTAAAAATCCCGCTGTCACCGGTCATTAAAACCTCCATTGTTAAAAGTTAACAACCAAATTAAATTCGGTTGTTAAAAAAGCTCTAATGACCACAAATACTTGGTCATTATACTTCTTTTCAACAACAAAATTTTACCGTCAATAATTGATATTCTACTTATTAAAAAAAAGGCAGCCCCGATGCATTTTCGGGGAAGGGCCCGAGCACAAGGATCTATTTTATGCAGCCTTACCTTGCATTTCTGTCAGAGGATGTTACCAAGGTTTTAACTTATGACCTTCTAGTCATATGGAAACAAATTTACCTTTTACTCTAAGGCTCATTTCAATTGTACTTATTAAAACCTTAATTATAACCACAAATGAGATATGCAAAAGTGCATATACACACACACATACAAATACGTGCACACATGAAAACATAAAAATTGATTATATTCATATATAATTTAATAGTTAACTATAAAGAATGATATTGTGTAACGACACAAAAATATAGACATACAAATTGTATGATATTATATTTTTAACTCTTTGTTAAAGAAAAACTAGAATATCTTTAAACAATTTCTGAAATATGAAATGCATTCTTCTTGTGCTTCAAAATTTTCCGTTGCTTATACTTCTTTACACTTTCCCTGAGGATGAGATTTTCTAACTGCATGATCTGTCAAAAATAAGTATAAAAACTTCAGGTAAGGTTATTAATAATACTCCTAATAGCTATTATCTTCTTTTTTTCTTTTCCGAAAAATCAAAGCTTAACCATAATAAAAAATAAAATTTATTTCTATTCTAATAACCAAATAAAAAGATGTCACGACCCGGACCTAGGGTCTAGGAATTACTTGGCGAATGGGGACCCGAGAGGCCCCAAACAAGCCTAAAAGTATCCCAATTCACATCATCAGGTGGGAAGCGTACACAAATGATAAACACATAATTCTAAGGGATGGGAAAGTAGGACTTATGCTATGGGGATATCATAGGGAAAAGGGGATTAACATGGATTCACATAGCACATAGCACATAAAGACCAAGGGACGTGTAAGTATGACTCATGCTATGGGGATAATTCGGGACTTAGGGTCCTTCGCATCATATCATACCATCAAGTCATAAGACTCATAACCACAACAGATAACAATATTCAATGGGTAACCAAGCCATATCATAATCTCCAATGTAACACTTAGCATATAAACATGATGGAGTTTACAAAATGTCCAACATTTCCTCTAGTCATTAGGTTGGATGGGGGCCAAGACGTACCCTGGGGTCCCCCTCAATTGTAAATAACCTAACAAAAATGACACCATAGGTAGAGGATAGATGGCTTGTCCTTGGAAGATAGGACTCACCATACTAAGTAAACTTGAGATCCGAGATAAACGTCGTGTAGTGGATAGATGTACTCCTCGGTCCCTGCATGGTGAGACCATGTAGGCAAAAGTATGAGTTAGTACGTTTTAATGTACTAAGTATGCGCGCATGCAATGCGTATGACTTACCAAGCCTGCGTTCAAAGTTAGATGACAAGGGAACATAACATAGAAAGAGTCATATATCCAAAGAAGAGTAGTATACAATATGCCATGAAGTCCATGATGCATGAATTGTCATCATGCTTATATATAGTGGGGATGTACTATAACCAATAAATCAAACTCATGTGAGCTATTGCATGAATTAGTCCAATAAAGACCTCCCATCGTTTGGAGAAGATTACTTGCCAAATGTAAACTACATCACACCTTACAACCTCGTCTTTTCGGTGGGTGGTCACCTTCCTTATGACCACGCCTTTTTAGAAGGATTTTCATTATCATTTCCTATCATATCAAATCAATAAATAAAACCATTCCTTATGACCTGGTCTTTTCGATAATGGCTTCCATTCCTATGTTTGCACATAGTTCAAGGATAGAGAGAGGACCCTTGGGGTTACCCCTAATACACCCAATCCATCGGTGCTAATTCAAAATATCCCACGAGAATACTTATACATATAAAGCTTTCCAGAGATACAATAGTCATTTCAAGTATGTTTAATGCACATTTAGGCTCAAAAGCCAAACTATAATTCATAATCATGATACTTATGCATAGGAATATCTCATGCTCATGCCGATATGGTGCAAGCACCTAAAATTATCTAAGAGCCATTAACAATAGACATTTATGTTGTCACATTCTAGTAATAAACAATACCTTATCAAAATCATATTATAAAACATAATTGGGCTTAGCCCACTTCATAAGTTCCATAAATTCCAATGTTCATGAACGCATATGCCATGAATGATGTGGAATTAGCATAGGTAATTGAGATTCAATCTAAAATAGATGATATAATATGAAAATTGATGTAAATCCATATTTAAATCCCCATTTAAATCATAATATAAATCACCCATGTATAACTCAAGCTTTGAAGGGGGCATATATGTTCAGAACTTCATAAAAATGTAACTCATCATAATATAGATTAGAGTAACATAAAATCGTAGATAAAAAGCATAGCCCATACATCAATTGAATTTAATAAATCATATATGTAAAAACCCACATTTAAAGTACGGTTAATTTCATGAAAATTAACTGAAAAGAGTTTGGGTCTTCTTGGTTGAAATGACAAAGAATCAATCCCACATACCTTGCTTAGGAAGAGGAATTTAAGAAGAATTTAGCTTGAAGTTGAAACCCCAATTGAATCCTAGCTTGAATCTTGAAGGAATGACTTGGAGAGAATTGTAAGAAAGTTAAAATATGAGGAGTAAAGTTAGAGTGTTAGGAATTGGGTTTAAGTCATTAGGGAGCCCTTAGATAGCATAGGAAATCTTAAAAGACCATTAGGATAAACCAAATTTACAAAAACGCCACTAATGAAACAGATGGAAAAATTGCATGTCGTTGCTTCACTAGAGGGCTACATGGCCGATACGGTGTCACACAGTCTGTGACATGGTCTGTACTCCAACGCATGGAAAATTTTCCACGATCATGTTACGAGGTGATTCCATACTTAGAAAAGTTTCACGTCGGAAGCCTTACGGCTCACCATACGGTCCGTAAGCGTCCACACGGCCCGTGAAGGTGGCTGTGTGACCTCAGTTACCCTCAATTGTTTGTGTTCCAAGCTCAAGGCCGTCACACGACCCTCCACACGGTTTGTGAACTGTCATATAGCCCGTGTGGGGTCCAAGTGTGATGTGCCTTAGTCCAAAACTCAACGCCAAGGCCAAGCACCAAGAATTAAGGCCATGTTTCACTCCCCTAGAGG
Source organism: Solanum rostratum (assembly GCA_029948455.1). Taxonomy (NCBI): domain Eukaryota; kingdom Viridiplantae; phylum Streptophyta; class Magnoliopsida; order Solanales; family Solanaceae; genus Solanum; species Solanum rostratum. The sequence goes on from CM057053.1 coordinate 28,309,908, forward strand.
CCACACGGACCGTGTGACCTCACACGGACCGTTTAGTGTGTCCCTTGAGACAACACTTGCTCCAATGCTTTCCAAAAACGACATTTTCAAGCTCAGATGAAGTCGTACAATAATATCCAGGTCGTTACATCATCTCCCTCTTGGGAACATTTGTTCGTGAATGTGCCAAAACAAAGGTTTAAAAGCTTGACTTAGAACATGAAACTTCCAAACATAAGATACAATGCGTAATTCACCATTTGAAAACCATAAAGTCATTAAAAGTCATGCCAAAGCATATCAAAATCGTGCAAAACATCATAACAATCCTTTTAATGCGCATGTATGCATAACATATCATGAGACGCAAGAATGAAAGAGTTGGGAGCACTTTAGTAGAGGAAGAACCTAATACCTTAGGCTTCAGTAGATTGGAAAAGATGGGTATATCGTTTCATCATGTCCAAGTCCGCCTCCTATGTAGCACTCTCCACGTCTTGGTTCCTCTAAAGTACCTTCACTGAAGCTACATCCTTGTTACGGAGCCGCTTCCCTTGTCCATCCAAAATCTCTATCGAGACTTCTTCATAAGATAAGTTCTCCTCAATCTTCAGACCTTCCAAAGGAACAATAGTGCTAGGATCACCAACTAACTTTCTCAACATAGACACATGGAAGACCGGGTGAATAAAAGTCAAATCCGGAGGCAACTCCAACCTATAAGCCGCGTCCCCAATCCGCTTAACAACCTCATAAGGGACAACATACCAGGGACTTAGCTTTCCCTTCATACCAAACCGCATCACACTCTTAATAGGTGAAACTTTCACATACACCCAATCACCAACATGAAATTCAAAGACCCTCCTTCTAACATCCGAATAGGACTTTTGGCGTCTTTGGGCTGTCTTTAACCTCTCCCTAATAAACTTCACCTTTTCCATAGCCTCTAACACTAAGTTTTGGCTTATCAATGCCATTTCCCCTAACTCAAACCACCTAACCCATTGACCTACATCTTCTCCCATACAAGGCCTCAAATGTTGCCATACCAATGCTAGCATGGAAGCTATTATTATAGGCAAACTCAATGAGTGGAAGGTGGTCATCCCAATTCTCCTTGAACTCCAACACACAAGCCCTCAACATATCCTCCAAGGTTTGAATTATCCTCTCGGCTTGCCCATCCATTTGGGGATGAAAAGCGGTGCTTAATTTAATCTCAATACCATGTCCCTCTTGAAATGACCTCAAAAAGCGAGAAGTGAATTGGGTGCCACAATCCGATATAATGGACCTAGGTATACCATCGAGTTCGAGGTAAACCAACCACAAAGTCCATATTCATATCTTCCTACATCCAAGTGGGAATCGCAATGGCCTGAGCAAAATTGTTGGGCCTTTGGTGCTCTACCTTCACTTGTTGACAACTTTGATATTCGGATACGAACTTGGCTATGTACTTCTTCATACCATGCCACCAATACACATCCTTCAAATCCCAATAAATCTTAGTAGATCCTGGATGAATAGAGTAATGAGAGTTCTGAGCTTCACTCATGATTACCTTTTTGAGACCATCCATATCCGGAACAGATAATAAGTTTTGGTGCCGAAGTACACCATCTCCCCCTTGGGAGAACACCTTAATATCTTTCTTGGCAACCAATTTCTTCAATTCAACCAATAATAGATCTAAATCTTGCTTAGCTTTCACATAAACGACCATTGAAGATTTGGCCCTATTTTGAACATGAGTACCACCATCATTAGAGTCGGCCAACCTAACACCCAACCTAGCCAACCGGTGAACATCATTTTCCAACTCCCTCTTCTCCTCCCCAACATGAGCCACACTCTCCATAGATATCCTAATAAGAGCATCGACTACAACATTGGCTTTATTGGGGTGATATTGAACACTCATGTTATAGTCCTTTAAAAGTTCCAACCATCTTCTTTGCCTCAAGTTAAGATCCCTTTGAGTGAACACGTATTGCAAGCTCTTGTGATCGGTGAATACATAAACATGTACCCCATACAAGTAGTGCCTCCAAATCTTCAAGGAAAAAACCACCGCCGCTAACCCAAGATCATGCATCGGGTAATTCTGCTCATGCACCTTTGATTACCCTAATACATATGCTATTACCTTACCATGTTTCATAAGTAAGCAACCCAACCCGATCTACGAGGCATCACAATACACCACAAATCCTTCCAAGCCATTAGGTAAAGTCAAGATAGGTGCTGATGTAAGCCGATCCTTCAACGTTTAGAAATTCTTTTTGCATTCACCTAACACACAAACTTAACCTTCTTTTGGGTCAATTTAGTCCACAGAGATGCAATGGATGAGAACCCTCCAACGAACCACCTATAATAGACGGCCAACTTTAGAAAACTTTGATTATCTGAAGGAGTCAACGACCTAGGCAAATTTTTCACGACATCGGTGTTCGTCGAATCAACCTTTATATCATCACAGGACACCACATGACCAAGAAAGACTACTTCACCTAACCAAAACCCAAATTTTCTAATCTTGGCATGCAACTTCTTCTCCATAAAGGTTTGTAGAACCAACCTCAAATGATCCCCATGTTCCTGCGCACTTCTGGAATAAATGAGAATATCATCAATGAAGACAACAAAAAAATATCAAGGAATGGCTTGAGTACCTGATTCATAAGATCTATGAACATGGCCGGAGCATTAGTTAAGCCAAATGACATCCCCACACACTCAAAGTGCCCATACCTTATTCAAAAAGCCATCTTGGGAATATCACACTCTCTAACCTTCAACTGATGATGCCCAGAATAGAGGTCAATCTTTGAGAAGTGGGTAGCCCCTTGAAGTTGGTCAAACAAGTCATCAATCTGGGCAACGTACGTATTTTTAATGGTCACCTTATTCAATTTCCTATAATCGATACACATCCGAAGAGATCTATCTTTCTTCCTTACAAATAACACCAGAGCACCCCATGAAGATATACTTAGCCTAATGAAGCCCTTTGCCAACAAGTCATTTCACTCTTTCAACTCAGCTGATGCCATATGATAGGGAGGAGTAGAGATAGGTTGAGTGTTCGGGAAAATATCTATACAAAATTCTACTTCCCTTTCGGGAGGAATACTAGGCAAGTCTTCGGGGAACACGTCTGGAAACTCATTCACCACTGGAACTGACTCAATAGTAGGTGATTCGAACTCCAAATCCTTGACCCTCACAATATAATAAATGCACCCCTCGGAGATCATCTTCCGGGACTTGAGGTAGGAAATAAAACGACCCTTAATAGCGGAGTCATTATCCTTCCATTCAAGCATGGGCTCATCGAGAGGTTGGAACTTGAACTTTTGGGTTCTAATATCTACAAAGAAATATGATGCATGCAAACAATCCATCTTTAGAATCACGTCCAAATCAAACATCTTAAGTTCCACAAGATCATACGAGAAGACTTTATTCAATATAGAAACAGGACAACCACGATAAACCCTATGTGCAACAATGGATTAACCCACTGGAGTAGAAACTGTGAAAGGGTCCTTCAAAATTTTGGGACTTAAACAAAACTTAACTGCCAACAGAGGAGTTAGAAAAGAAAAATTTGCACCTGGGTCTATCAAAGACTTTAGCCAAACCAGTCACAACATATGGAGCCTCCTCAACCTCTTGGCGTGCATGAAGAGCATAGAACCTATTGTTCCTGGGGGAAGCGCATTATGGAGCTCCTTTTTGTCCTTGCCCACCTTGAGCCACCTGAGCTAGACCTCTCTGAGTATTCTAGCGACAGTCAGTGACCTTATGGTTCTTGTCACTATAACCAAAGCATGACACAACTCTTTCCAACAAGTACCAGTATGATTCCTCCCACACTTATTACGCCGAGGATACCCCTGACCACCACCAACTGGTTCCCTAGGAGGAGGAACTCTGGCATTAGCAACCCTAGCACTAGAACCTAGACCATTGGGTGTACCATACCTTAGCCACATATCTCAATGTGTAGGTAACAAATTTAGCCTTCTCCTCGGAGGTGACTCCCATAACATTCAACACCTTGGTGAGCTCATCAATGAACTCCTGAGCATCCTCATCAGTCTTTGACCCATAAAACTCAGGAGGATTCATCCGGGTGAAATCCCTCACCCTAAAAGGAGGAGTGGGATCCTGTGGAAGATTTGCCTGACTAGTCTGAGATACCACCACCTGGGCAAGTATAGCAAAGGTTGTATAGAATTCACCATTAGAGATAGGCTCATCCATAGGCCCTTGAGGTCCTTGACCGCCATTAGCCGACACCAGTCTTGGTAAATGGGGTCTTCCTCAAGGAATCTTCCAAAAATGAAGCAATGACACCGTCAAGATAAGGAAACTAAATATACAAACATAGAACGGCACAAGGTATAAAGAAGTGAGACAACTCCTAGAATGCCTTCGTAGCCTCCCACTCACATGGATGGTGCACTTTTACACCCCAAGAATAGGTTTCTACTTGATGCGGCATGTTGGACTCTGAGGATCATTTATCAACCTAGTGCTCTGATACAATCTCTGTCATGACTCAGACCTAGGGTCTAGGAGTGACATGGCGAATGGGGACCCGAGAGTCCCCAAACAAGCCTAAAAGTATCCCAATTCACATCATTCGTTCAAAAGTGTACTCAAACAATAAACACATAATTCTAAGAGAAGGAAAAGTAGGACTTGCGCTATGAGAATATATTAGGGAAAGGGGATTAACATGGATTCACATAGCACGTAGCATATTAAGACTAAGGGACGCGTAAGTATGACTCACGCTATGTGGGAAATTCGGGACTTAGGGTCTTTCGCATCATATCATACCATCAAGTCATAAGACTCATAACCATAACATCTAACAATATTCAATGGGTAACAAAGCCATAGCATAATCTTCAACATAACACTTAGCATATAAACGTGAAGGAGTTTAGAAGATGTCCAACAATGCCTCTAGTCATAAGATAGGACAGGGGCCAAGACATACCCCGAGTTCCCTCTCAATTGTAAATAACCTAAAAAAAAAGCACCATAGGTACAGGATAGGTGGCTTGTCCTTTGAAGATAGGGCTCAACACAACCAGCAAACTTGAGATCTGAGCTAAATGTCATGTAGTGGATAGATGTACTCCTCAGTCCCTACATGGTGAGATCATCTAGAAAAAAGTATGAGTTAGTACGTTTAAATATACTAAGTATGCGGGCATGCAATGTGTATGTCTTACCAAACTTGCATTCAATGATGGATGACAAGGACACATAACATATAAAGAGTCATATATCCAAAGAAGAGTAGTATACAATATGCCATGAAGTCCACGAAAAATGAAATGTCATAATGCTCCTATATAGTGGGGATGATCTATAACTGACAAATCAAACTCATATGAGCTATTACACGAATTAGTTTAATAAAGACCTCCCATTGGTAGGAGAAGTTTACTTTCCAAAGGTAATCTACATCACACCTTACGAACTTATCTTTTCGATGGATGGTCACCTTCCTTACGGCCATGCCTTTTCAAAAGGATTTTCATTACCATTTCATATCATATCATATCATATCAATAAATAAAACTATTTCTTTATGACCCGATATTTTTGGTAACGACATTCATTCCTATGTTGGCACATAGTTCGAGAAAAGGGAGAGGACCCTTGGGGATAGCCCTAACACCCCCAATCCATCGGTGCTAAGTCAAAATATGGCACGAGAATACTTATACCTATATATGCTTTCAAGAGATACAATAGTCATTTCAAATCTGTTCAATGCACATTTAGGCTTAAAAACCAAATCATAGTTCGTAATCATGATACTTATGCATAGGAATAGCTCATGATCATGCTGATATGGTACAAGCACACAAAATTTAGAACCATTAAATATAAAAATTTATGTGATCAGATGCTTGTCATAACCAATACCTTATCAAAATCATATCATAAAATATAATTGGGCTTAATGCACTTCATAAGTTCCATAAATTCCAATTGTCATGAATGCATATGCCATGAATGATATGGGATTAGCATGCGTAATTGAGATTTAATCTAAAATAAATGATATAATATGAAATTGAAGTAAATCCATAGTTAAATCCATATTTAAATCATATTATAAATTACCCATGCATAAATCAAGCTTTAAAGGGGACATGCATGTTCAAAACTTCAATTAAAGTTTCATAAAATCATAGATAAAGTACAGCCCATACATCAATTAAAGTTAATAAATTATATAATGAGGGAAACTCACATTTAAAGTAAGCTTAATTTCATGAAAATTAATTAAAAAGAGTTTGAGTCTTCTTGGCTGAAAGGGACCAAGAATCAATCCCACACACCTTGCCTAGGAAGCGGAATTTGAGAATAATTTATCTTGAAGTTGAAACCCTAATTGAATCCTAGCTTAAATCTAGAAGGAAATTCTTGGAGAGAATTTTGAGAGAGTTCAAATGTGAGGAGTGAAGTTATAGTGTTAGGAATAAGGTTATAGTCATTAGGGAGCCCTTAGATAGCATAGGAAGTCTTAAAAGATCATTTGGATATACGAAATTTACAAAAATGCCATTAATAAAAAGGATGAAAAAATTGCACGTCGTCACTTCACTGGAGGGCTACACGGCCCGTATAGTGTCGCATGGCCTGTGATATGGGTCGTACCCCCACACTTAGAAAATTTTCTCTGATCAAATTACGAGATGGTGATTCCATACTTAATAAAATTTCACGCTGAAAGCCTTATGACTCACCATAGGGTCCGTGAGCCTCTACACGGCTCATGAAGGTTGTCATGTGACCTCACTTACCCTTAATTATTGGTGGTTGTGTGACCTCACTTACCTTTAATTATTGGTATTCCAAGATCAAGACCATCACATGGACCTCCACATGGTCCGTGAAGTGCAAGACGGCCCATGTGGGGTCCAAGTGTAACGTACCTTGGTACGAAACTCCATGCCAATGCCACACACGAAGAACTAAGGCCAAGTATCATTCCACTAGAGGCCACACGGGTCATGTGACCTCATACGGATTGTGTAGTCTCCCTTCAGACTACACTTGGTTCAATTATTTTCAAAAATGACATTTTCAAGCTCCGATGAAGTCGTCCAATATTCGGGTCATTACAAAAGAAAGTTGGGCATTTAAGTTCTAGATCTAAAGTTGTTTGTTTTTTATTTTGCACATTAAGTTATTGGCTTTTTGCCTTTGTTTCATGGATAGAACCCCCCAACTTCTTTTAGTTTCACTTTTATGCTAAGGGTATTCACCTAACATAAATAATTCAATATCATTAAAATTATTATGAGATACAAATCAATTATATCATATTAAATTTTAAATAATAAAAAAATTCATGATTTCTTAATTAATTAGAAGTTGATTATATGCCAAGTAAAGCTTTTTAAATTTTTAGTTTGTAAAATTTCACTTTATACTTTTATAATTCAAAGAAATGATTTTTTTTGTATACACCTATTTGTTTCACAACCAATAATAAAAAAAAGTCTACACAATATATATTTTTATTATTAGAAGAAACATTATTACTGAATATTGTTTCTTAAGTCTATTGATTGAGGTAATTTGCAAGTGGAGAAACATCTATCCTCTTGAGAAAATTACTTACTACCAAATTTATGTAACTTTTCTACCTTAAATTAATATCATAAGCTCATAATTATATATTTAATATTATTACGTCTATTTTTATTTTTTTGTTTCATTAAAATTTTTTATCTTTAAAAAGGTCAAGTAAAGATGAATAAATTGTCTCTCATAATAAAAACATATATAGAAACTATATCAAGAAAATATTTAAGTTAAAAAATTGTACCAAAAAGATTGTAACTAAATGCTTTTATAATATTTCAAAATTTACATAATTGACTATAATAAGAATGATGGATAGAGTTATTAGAAAATAATACATTAATAGTTTTTTATTAAACTTTTTTTTATGAAATAAGCAAAATCATAAAAGATGGAGGATTCTTATCAAAAATAATGGAATAATGATTGACAAAATGCTACTTGTTATATATACTTATAGCATGATTTGATCTGATCTCTTTGCACTCATCATAATTAAAATATATTTTTACACTAACTAATATATTTTAACGGCAGGAAGTTATGCTTTTTAACGATCAAATTTTCCCGTCAGTAATATTGGAGTAAAATTTATCTTTAACGTCCGAAAAAAATTTAGTCACTATGAGTGTATTTATAACAACTTAAAAACAAATTTCACTATAAGTATATTTATAACGACCGGCAAAACTTTTGGTCACTATAAGTATATTTATAATGACCGAAAAAACTTTGCTCACTATAAGTGTATTTATATCGACCAAAAAAAATTTGGTCACCATAAGTTTATTTATAACGACTAGATTCATTTCTCTTCTTTAAGAAATAGTCGTTAAAAATCTTTTCTCTTATAGTAAGAATAAGTAACAGACGACTCCATACCGATCCTCAACACTCTATTAGACTAAGCTTGTAAACATGTGAGACCTATGGACCTACGCCCTGATACCGAAATTATCACAATCCAAAATCTGGGTGTGATGGCACTCACCTAACCCACCAACACGAGTCAGCTAAAACCGTAAGAAGTTAACAATAATTGTAAAAGTGGAAGATCACAGACTAATAAGATGAATAAGAGAAAGAAATCAAAATGTAACAATCACATCTGGTGTCAAATGTACAAGCCTCTATACGTAGAATACTCAAGTGAAATACAAATCATAATGTATAGTCCTCAAATAAAATGAAACATAATAGTAGAATCTCTGAAGGTGTGTCGAAGGATCAAGTAGTGATGAGTGCATAATTAACACTCATTTCTTGGTCTTTTCTTATGATTTTGTATTGTTAAATTCATAACTTGAGGCTAATTATGCTTTTAATGGTGTATGTTTTGGGTACATATGGTTTAGATTTGACATTGCTTAAAAGAATTGAAGTTGAAGCTGAATTGGAGCCAATAGGAGTTGAAACTGTAGAAAGTAGAACCTGGCATTACGCTCTGCAAATGCGGCCTTTAGGCCCACAAACACGAGTAGAAGGAACCTATGAGGTGTGTAGCCCGTAGGAAGAGTAAAAGGCAAGCATTATCCATGGTTGTAGAATACTTAAGTGCAAAGCGAAAGGGTTAGAGGCAGTTGACCTTTGCAAATGTGGTCAAAGATCTGTGAATATGGAGCAATTTGGCGAATAACGTCCGAGAAAAATTGTAAATGCACCATTTCTACCTAATTCTGATATACATGTACTTCTAGCCCTCGTTCTGGATATTGGAACGTACCTTGTACATTTCTTCATAGAATTCATACATTCTTGAAGAGAGAAAACACACCTTATCATAGATTTTAGGTTAGGGTGGGGACTTAGAGCAAGTTCTCTACAAATTCTTAAGTGGATTGAAGAGTGTGAGTTTCACTTGTATTTATCTTTTACTCACTCTTTCTTTCCTTGTTCTTGAATGTATAATTTGTAGATTTATTGAGCTCGGATCTTAACTTGATTATGGGTCTTGATTATTTCTCTTCCTTTCATGCTTAGTTGATGATTTACTTGCAAATTCAAGTGGGTTCATCTCAAATAGATTTGATTGATTCAATTGATTCATGAGTTCATGTTTAAATTCATGTATAAATTTTCATTTGAGATCGAAAACTTGAATCTAGCATAGATCTTCAATTATTGCTTTAGCAAGAGTAGTTGAAGCGGAGGATTACATGATAGTCATGGGTTTATTTGTTGAGAGCCTCAAAAAGGACTTAACGACTAAGGTTTTAGGAGTTTTGCTTTGAGGTGATCAAGGTAGGCATGTCTTTGAATGGCTTGCATAGGAGGCCACAGTCGGCTGATGCAAAATATCACCGACATCATAGTTGAGGGGTGATTACAAGCAACCTAGCCCACCCATAGAGTTAATTTGATGCTAGGTGTGAAGGATCGATTGAGTTTTGGTTGATTCCCATGTCCTATATCCTTTCTTCCTTGCTTGAAAAACCCTTATCCCAATTGTCCCTTAGGAGGTAGTTGTTACCTTAGACTTCTCCAATTTAATTAGAATTCTTGCTTGTTATTCGCTTGTCGAATTAAAAGTTAGTAGATATTGGCCCTTACTCTACTCGATCTCCGACACATTATTTCCTGTAAGAGTCGACCCTGACCTCTAAAGTTGAGGTATTATGCTAATAACGACCGCCCCTACATCCTTTGAGTAGCCAGGTTGAGCGATATAAAAAATAGCACCATTGTTGGGGAGCAAAAGGCGTATTAAGTTGATTTAGGACGTGTAGTTTACTCTTTTTGGTTTGATTAGAAAATAATTTTCTTTTTGTTTTTCTTGTTTTTCTTTTTTCTATATGGCTAATTGTGATGAAAACTTGCTTGACGAAAGTAAGTTTTTTTTTCTGCCTCTTTCGGAGTATTGCACTTTGTGGTGAGCAAAATGGTGTTGAGGATGTGAATAGGGATAAGAGTGTTGTGAGTCAAGATTGGCTCATGGAATTTAGTCTTAGACTTCCAAAAGAAATGGCTCAAAGATACCAATTTCTCAACATGAGGGATGATCTCAAGAGCTTGCTTGTTGCTAGAGGTTATGAGTTAGATCATTTGGAATGGGAAGCTAATGGTTTGGAGGTTGACTTGAAACTAAGAAACAAAGTAAGTGAGGTTCCCTGCTCAATGGTGATCAAACATGAATTGGAGTCTCAAGAAGAAGGAGTGGTGCTTGATGTGGAAGAGATATGGGGCTAATGCTTGTCATGAAGACCAATAATCATCCAAGAGGCTGCAATTGAGGAAATGACACTAAAAGTGCAAGGAAAATCCAGTTAAATCTTAGATGGAAACTTTGGTTTATTTGATGCTGAGAGCGTTGCCAACTTGGAGGTCACAAAATGTTAAGATCAACTCAAAGATGGCGTTTTGACACTTCCATGTCTACCCAAACAGCCAAAAAATGAAAGTTGATGTCAAGTTGGGTAAAATTCAAATCCTTAAATTAGAGAGACCGACGGAAGATGTTGATGGTGTCTCGTCACCATTATCTAGTGCTCAATGGAAAATCATCTTGAAATTGGGGAGAAGATTCATTGCCTCAAAGAGGAAACACAAAAGGGTAGTGAATCAAATTTTGTTTGTATTTTCATAAATTTTTGTATTTTAAAATTTTTTAGTCGCTTCTTGATTTTAATTTTTGAATCTTAGCTATCCCTCACAATTTTTAAGTCTTTGGTAGTTGTTTTGCACAGATTTTGAAGTGTCGAGATGACTCGAGTTGAAGAAATGGGTGGAATAACCAATCAAAATTGCAAAAGGATGATCCTGGGCCATTTTAACCACACTTTAGGGCCCAAGTATCGCCTATCAGTGAACGGCGGATCTCCGAAAGTTGCAGAAAATTTAGCCAGGTCTTGCACTCAGACAAGCTCCACGATAGAGATCTAGGTTCGTGAATGCGAAATGTGAACTCGATGATGGGGCTTGATCGCGCCTAGAGGTCCACGGAGGCAGAGAAGCTGACTGGTGTAGTTAAATGAAAAGAAAAGTAATTTGTGACTTTGTCTTCCATTTTCAGAAAAAGAAGAACACGGACCTGAGCCGAAATAAAGTGAGGTAAACCATTTCTAAAATTTGTGCTCCCACAAAATCTTCAAGAAAAGTCCAAGTTCCTTCTTCATCATCCTTTTTGGTTCTTCACTCAAAGATATGCGTATCCTACTTCTCCATTTCGTGAAATAGCTTGACAGTGCTGAATGCTAAGTGTTTAATTTTTCTTATCATGTTATTACACTATCAATGTTATGATCTCTTTCTCCATTCTTTGTGTTCTTGGCATGAATATTTGTTACTATTTGCCCCATGTCTAGGCATTTTAGGATACCTGTTCTTGTGCATAAATATTGAAATTTGACATGAATTGAAGTGCTAAATTTTTGAGTGTTGCTTGGGTAGTGTCTGTGTGCTGTTGGGGCTAGATTTGGGGGTGTTACATTGTCAAATTGATTTTGTGATTGTATGCCCACCATGTGTTCGATAATATATCACTATTGAAATTGATTCCAATGACTATTATCCTCTGCGATCGTAGACACAGTGCCACGAATGTGATACTTTAGGAATTTTTTACTCTCCATGATCGTGGATAATCTCCCGCGAATATATATGCCTAGAGTAACTGGAAATGTGTAATCGCGCTGTAGTGGCCGCGAACGCAGAGAACAATAAGTCACTATGCAAAAAATCATGCTTCACTGTTTGATCCAAACTTCTTCCAATCAATTCTCTTTACTTAAATGCTTCTTAGCGCATGATTTAAATTTCTATAAGATATATTTGTCGTGTTGAATTTGCATTGTAGGTCTGATTAGCTAAAACATGGATCCCGACAACATATTTCATGAGAATGAAATCTATCCAGAGGTGGAAGAAGAAGCCTACTTTGATAGAAGCCTATTCCTCTCAACTAAATGTGCCTGAAAATATGATGAGTATTTGGGCTAGCCTGTGATAAGAAAATAGGGGGTTTTCTTGGACAAAGTGGATGAAAAGATGCCAGATTTCTTCGTGCAGCTTTAGACTTCAGGTTGGCTATGCTTTGCTGATGAACTTATCAAGGACAACGTAATACTTGGCGAAATTATCAAATACCCCTAGAGTGAGGGTATGCACGTAACGCGTACTCTGATGTTTCTATGGAAAATCCGAGCCTGAATTCGTGATCACAACAAAAAATTTAGTAAGAAAATGGTCTCGATCGATTTTAGTGCAACCCGATCAAAAGATAATTTTTCGATTCAAAGAGAAAAACAGTGTTAGTATGCGACAGGGGCGTGTCGTGCACCAATCACGGACCCATACTTGTATTCTTTTTAAAATTTGTGACAGGATTGAGAAAACTTGTTCAGAAAACATTTTCTGAATATATACAGTATACGACCCTCCTGGGGCGTGACAAACTTGGTATCAAAGCATAGAGTTCAATCTTCTTAGGGAGTCTATAAAGCCGTGTCTAGTAGAGTCTTGTTTATGGGTGTGTTGTCGACCACATTTCATAAGTAGGGGGCTATAGGACATTAGGAATGGTTGCACTTCTTTCTTATTCCAATTCGTGCGATAGATTTAAAACTCTGAGAAAGCTCTCTTCTGATTCGTGCATTTCATGTTTTCAGAATTGTGACCTTGTTTCCAAGAAGATCCTATTAAGTGAACAGGAGCCTAACTAGATAGAATGCTAACCAACCCGAGCCGCTAAATCAGGATGGACCCATGGGCCCAGCTATCCCTGCTGAGCAGTCCCCACAAATTGATGTCTCGAATGCTAAGCTTCACCAAGCTATCCAGACTTCTAGCATAGGCTGTGACAACACCTCATGCTAGATAAGTAGTGGGTAGACAGGATGTTCCAACTACATCCAGGGTCAAGATCTACACCGAGTAAGGACCCAGAGAACTACATTGATGAGCTTCTGAAGGTGTTACAAGTGATGCATATGGCCGATGTTGATAGGGTTGAACTGGCTGCTTACCAACTCAAGGGTGTGGCTAGACTATGGTTTGACCAATGGAGAAAAGGTAGAGGAGAGGAAGCAGCATTGTTAGCTTAGGGAGTGTTCGAAGAAGCTTTCTTGGGGTGTTTGTTTCTAATAGAACGAAGGGATTCCAAGGTACGAGAGTTCATGAATCTGAAATAGGGCTCCGTGACTGTGCAAGAGTATGGATTTAAGTTCACCCAGCTATCTCGCTATGCTTCGGATATGGTTGCTGGTATGAAGGGGAGAATTGGGATGTATGTTGATGGGCTAAACAAAGGACCAAGGAAGGATGGAAGAGAAACTATGCTGGTAAGCGACATGGACATCGGGAGGTTGATGGCTTATATGCAACAAGCTGATGTGGAAAGGTAGCATGACAGAGAAGAGTTCAGAAATAAGAAAGAAAAGACATTTATCCACGAGGGTGGTAAGAGAGAGAATAGAAACGGGAGCCGCCTTCAAATGAGGCCTTCATCTACTAGTGTGCCCGCACCAAGAAATGGACAGGGGTCTCATAACTTTAGAGCTCAGGGATCACATTCACAAGCAAGAGTGGTCCGACCTTCCAAAGGAAAGACACATTGTGGCACGTGTGGCAAGTTTCACTTGGGAGAATATCGCGGGAGTATCGGATGTTACGAGTGCGGCCAAATGGGTCACCTATAGAGGGAATGTCCAATGTAGTCCTACAAGGCCCAATCATCTGTGCCAACCCCACCAATTAATGTCACTGGTATGTTTGAGTCCCTACTATAACTATGATTGGTGTGATATTAGAGGGGTGTGTGATAGATGCACGTGTTAGAACTCGACACTAAGCTTGAATGATGAGGAGTAGTGGTAAAGAGGAGAAACATCGTGAGAGTGGTAATTTTAGTTGGTGATCCGCCCTAAGAGGTTCACCATAGTGTGATGTTATGAGTACGGTATAGGTGCCCCTAGATGGAAAAAGAGAATTGAGGACAAAACATTTGATAAGAAAGGTTAGATTGTAAGAGTTATGGGAAGTGGTTATATATGCCATTAGAGCAACAAATATAGAGAGATTTCCCTAGCAACAGGAGGAAGTTAAGAGTGATATCCTTGGAAAGAGCCTTAGTGTCTATTTTATATATGCGAATATAGTATGAGTGAAGAAGTTTAAGATGCCTATTCTAAAAGATAATTGTTTCTCGACCGTGTGGAGGTATATGTTTATAGCCTAGTAAAGGAAATATATTCGCAAAACTTGAGAGACGACCCTTGAGCTAAGGGGGAGATGATGAGATGATAGACGTAAGTAAATCTCTAAGTTTCGATAGAGATGGGTTGATCGAGGTGAGACATCAATTCCTTGCCATATCGTACGTGTCTTATTCTTTCGTTGAGGTGATGCCCTATTCCTATATGGTATATGACTGCCATGCCTATGGCCTAGTCCCATATACCACTTGTTGATTGTTATTCATGTTGAGTTGTGAGGATGAAAAGTGATGAATTCATTTACTACTTTTGATCTTACCCTATGGATCGGCGAGCTTCTAATCCTATGTTGAGTGAGATGTGACTTGAGTTTTACACTATGTACAGTTTTGTAAACCTAGAATGAGTCTTGATAGATGAGGGAGATTGTACTTCAGTACGAACGTCTTCAAGTAAGATGTCTTAATTGAATCGTGCTAATAATCTTCGCTCCAAGTTCTTTGAGTGATTCTCTCTTCCCAAGTCTCGATTGAAAGGTTGACAGTAATAGAGGAGTGTGGGTTGATGAGAGAGAGTGAGGGTTCATTACCGTGATTTTGTCTTACGCATGCCCAACCTTCGGTATGTTATGCCATTGTTGATGGTAGGATGTAGAATACCAAGGTTTTGATGTAGAATCATCCTTGTGTGGCATGAGGAGGTAGTAGTTGGAACTTCACAAAAGGGGGAGATAATGAGTCCCTCTAGGTCCAAGTAGTGATGCTGACAGTAATGGATGGAGAATGAGGGGGGATGAGGAGGAGTGAATGTATCCTTATCATGATATTGGTGTTGTACTTGTGTCATGTAGGGATAGAGATAGGGAGGAGGGAGAGATGAGACATTATGATATACAATAGATAGGTAAGGATAAATTATAGTATCCTTAGATTGGAATATGTTGGTGTATCTTTGAGTGAGAGTTCATTGAATGGCGAAGGTAGAAGTGCTTAGTAGGCTTGACAATTTCTTAGACACATTTGAAGTGGTTAGATTGATATGCTTGAATGAAATAAGAGAATGTGGATAGGTAGGGAGTTGAACAGGAGCTATAAGTTTAAGTGAGGGGGTAGAGTGTCATGAAAGGGAGCATAATTAAGGTGAAAAGTAGAGCTTGAGAATGTCCTTAAAGACATGTATATTATGATGGTTCCATTCTCGAATATTGTTGATAACTTCCTTTTTGAGTTCTAACAACTGATTGACGAAGTGCTTAACTAGTTCGAATTGACTAAGTTTTGATGTTCTGCTCGTGCGTGATGATGAGAATGTTGAAGATAATGTTCCTACCTTTGATTTAATTTGTGTTTCTATCCTTAAGTTAATATGTCCATTCTTGAGTCTGAATAGAGTTCATTGAGATCGATGAGGAGTCGAGAGTTTGATTGATGGATGTGAGTATTGAGATGAGTCTCTATTCGTGCCTTCATATCCACCTTTACCCATCATTCGAGGATGAATGATCCCAAGGGGGAGATAATGTAACACCTAGAAAAATTACCAAAATACTCCTAGAGTGAGGGTATGCATGTAACACATCTTCTGATGCTTTTATGGTAAATTCGAGGCAGGATTCATGATCACCATGAAAATTTTAGTGAGAAAATAGTCTCGGTAGATTTTTAGAGCGACCCGATCAAAAAATAATTTTTTATCAGAAGTGTAAAACAATGTTAGTATGCGGCAGGGGCGCATCGCACACCCATCGCGAACCCACACTTGTATTCTTTTTAAAATTTTTTATGAGATTGAGAAAACTCGTTCTGAAAATGTTTTCTAAAAATACACAGTACACGACAAGTCCGCGTCGTGGACAGGGTCTTTTCCAAGTTGAAAATTTCTAAATTAGTATGAGGGGCATTCCAGTCGATTCCCTACCCATCCTAAACTCTACATATGATCTAATAAGATCATTTGACGTAAAATGGGGTCTAAAACCCCCATTCTAAATCCTATTTAAAATACCTTACTAAGGCTAAGGCTTGAAGAGAGAAGGAGCAACTAGTTGCTGCAGGATTGGACGTCTATCTATCTCACCACGTTTCCCGCCCTAGGAGTAGCACAAAAAGAGATATTAGCATTATTGACCCAATGATAAAGCACTAACACCTTCCTCGTTGGGGCTCCGCGCACTTGGAAAAGGCTGACGCGACGGGCACTCTCCCTATTGGACTAAACTAGTTAGTCTCGGGGGAAGGCGTATGGGTTCCAACCAGGGGTTCCTCCGCGCGAGCGGTAGTGGACAAAGCGGAGTTATATTTCTACAATTTTAAATAAATAGAAAATAAATATCGTTCGTCAGCACGGTTTAACCGTTGATGATAAGGTCGACAACGCGTCGGCCACTGATTCCGCTTCTGCTTCTGGGAGACCAAATGGCGAAGACTCTCCCTCTTCGATAAAAAGAAGAATGGATGAGAGAATCCAGTTCATACGGAAGACTAAGTAAGGTACGGTTAAAGTCTACGACAGACCCGCTCACGACAATAAGGAGAAGCAGTGGTTCGAATCCGGAAAGGGCAAACATAGGCCTTAAATATAGACAGAGGCTAGGAGGATCTCGTATCAAGGCTGATACTTTGAAATTGTTAATTGAATGAAATTCTAATGGGTATAAATTGACGTGTATGCAGGAGCTAAGACCTTTCCAATGCCCCCTTTCGCCATGCATAGAGTTCCTTGATGTGCTTGGTTGATAGTTGCATCCCATGTATGTAAGGCTAAACTAAAACATAGGATTATTCTCTCAGGTGCCCCATAGAGGTCATAGATGAGTTGATGGTTCAAAACGTCTACATGCATGATTTCTTGATGGTGTTTCTTGAAAAATTGATTTAAATTACATGTTTTCCTATGTTGATGATCATCATATTATTTGTTTTCTTAAATTGAATATTTTCATGAGAATTTGCATGACCCTACATGACTATTTTGAAAAGCATGCATAATGAACTTGAGAATTGAGTCTAGAGCCTTGAATTGAGATTGTTGATTTTGATGAGAGCATAAAGATGAGTTGATAGAATTGATTGTCTTTTGAGTCTCTATAAATAAACTCTATCTATGCGTCTATTCACTTGCTTCCCAATGATTGTTATAAATCTTGAGTCATTGATGAGATTGATTGATGAAAGGGTTGAAGTCTGTATAAGATGATTGACTAAAGGGTTAAAGTCCCTACTAGATACCAGTCGTTGACGGGGTTCGAGTCCCTATGAGATTGGTTGAGATGGAGGTTTTATAAGCATTGAGTTATGGAAGGAGTATTGAGCACCGAAATGAGTACGAGTGAGTCCTACTCAAACTTATTAACTACGTCGCCAAATGTAGGAGTGGACTAAGTCCGTTAGAGTCTAACAAGTCCCTATTTTGAGGGTTAAGTCCATTAAAGTCGGACAAGTTCTCACTGGAGGGCTAAGTCCTTTAGAGTCTGCTAGGTTCTCATTCAATGGATTAAGTCCATTAAAGTCAAGTCCCTACCTTATAGTCCTCGAAATAATAAAGGACTTATTGAGTACTAACTCCATATTGGTTGAGATGATATAGTTTTCGAGCGTTCCCTACCTGGAAAGTTTGGAACGATTGTGGCAACATCAACATGATTGTTGTACATTTACTGGCTCATAAGTGATTGTTGTTGGATAGAGAAACTCCCATAAATTTCCTATCCTGAGTACTCTGAGGCGAGATAAGATGAGACGAGATGAGAGCAGGTGAGCTCCTCCGAGATAAGATGAGATGAGAGGAGGTAAGCTCCTCTGAGATGAGATGAGATGAGATGAGAGGAGGTAAGCTCCTTTGAGATGAGGTTGGGACTATTGATGAGTTTGAGTTATTGATGTGTCACTTTTCTACTCTTTATTCTTTCATAGATGGACATTTGACGATTTGATGTGATTTGATGTCTATTTGAGTTGATGTTTTTTCCATACTATTCTACCATTTTTTGTTTCATTCAGCTATATTACATACCAGTACATTTCAAGTACTGATGTTCCCTCTAGACTACATCGTTTTATGATGTAGGGGAAGGTAATAGAGATTCTCAACAGGCACTCCATTGAAGATCTGAGATTCGCTGTTGATTTGGTGAGCCTCCTCTACTCCGGAAAATCCCCTACATTTATTTCATCATGATTTAGAGCTAGATCAAACTAATTCCCTTATTTTTTATTTGGATAGCCATGAGTCTGTCATTGGCACCACATGAGTAGTAATAGAGGCTTCATAGACGATGGTTAAGGGTTGAGCGTTGATGTTGAGACTTGAGAGCTAGTTCTTTCTACTACCCTTTAGTATTATCTATTTATGATGAGACTTTAGGCAAGATGTGCCCATTTACTTACCTGTACTTTCTGCTATTCAATAGATTTTATTGATTTAATGATATGATGAGGCTAAGTGATTCTTTTGGGGACTAGCAATAGTCTCTGAGTACTGGCCACGCCAAGGGTACCTTCCTGAAGCGTGATAGACAACCACACTATAGTAGCCAAGTTTTATGCCAATGCCTTGGAAACCAATTTTGGAGAAGAAGTGGTTACTATGATTCAAGGTGTAAGAATAAACTTCAGCTAGCTGCTATTAATGCCATCTATAGATTGTCGAATATTGATAATAGGGTGTATAAGGAGAGATACCAACAGTTGGGCACTTAGTGGTTAGTCGATAAGTTGGAGTGGTTCACTTCGTATAAAGCAATTGACTCACATGACTTCATGGTGGAAGCTAGATATTAGATTTCTATCATTTATGCTCGAGTTATTCTTTCTACACATGACACGGAGGTGACTCAGGATCGTTCACTAGTTATAGCTGCCATCTTGGACGGTCTTCATGTTAATGTGGGACTGATCATAGTTGATTAGATAAAAGAAGTGGCCCAAGGGAGGGACAAAAGCTTAGTATACCCCACTGTGATTTCCAGACTATGCTAGGCAGGGGTGTCTGTCCTACTTACAGATGAGGAGAAGAAGCCGACCAAGGAAATATATACATTAAAGAAGAGATGTGGCCCGGGGGATAAAAAAAGAGATAGAGTGATGTTTTAGATCCCTTTTTTGGGCAGTTCAAAGAACAAGGATTAGAGGCTGAGGGTCTTCTTTAGGTGTTGTTGGTCCTTCAGTGTCTTCAAGGACGCTCCAATTCGGTACTCCTACTATGAGATACTTGTCCTCCTAGATTCATAGGATGGATGAGCAGATTAGGTAGATGGTTGCAAACCTTCCTATAGGACCACTAGGAGCTATAACAGATGATCAACCTACACTTGCATTAATTGCAGCCACACAGAAAGCTATGAGTGACCGGTTCGAGCATATGAGTCGAAGGTAGGGAAAGATAGAGTGGCGGCAGAAGAAGTTCGGGGAGCATGAGAAGAAGAAGAGAAGATTCCTAAACAAGATGGTAGGAAAGTTGAGGCAACTTTGTGGGTTCAATTCTTCATATGCTGATGATGAGTTGATCATTTCTTTAGGGTTGAGTACTAAGTGCACATTTCAAGGAGTCCCTTATACTCTCTTTTACTTTGTGCTTGTAATGTGAGAACACAGTACCATATTTAGTTTGGGTCCTCCTATGACTTGATTTTGATTATGACACTTGGATTCTATCCTGTAAGTCCTAGATTTGTTGGAATTTGTACACTTTTGCATGTTTTGCAATGATGTGCCCTTGTCGAGTTTGATTTATTTGGAGTGTGGTACACCCATGTCGGGATTGTGTATATTGTGTTTGGGTTTAACTGTTTTAGTGGACTTGGTAGCTTCTTATTTTTCTTTTTAATGGTTTATATTATTGAAGGTTTCCTATGATGGATTGAGTGACGACTTTCTTAAGGGCAAATCATCGATTAGGTGTGTGAGTGCATGAGTAGAATATAGTCTTTGGTGAAGTATGAGTAGCCATTTACTCTTGTTGGAGATATACATTAGGATTGTGACTTGTTTGGTACTATTATATTTAGTCAAGTGTTGTGGATTATGAAAAATACATACCCCTCCGATTTTTGAAAGTTAAATGGTTTTGGGATGATTTTGAGACAACACTTTAACTCTTTTTGTGACTCTTATTTTCTAGATAGAGATATTTGAAAAATGAGTCCCTTGTGCTTGACTTTAGAGTTATGTTGATCCTTTCCAGCTTGATTTGTATGTCATATATGATGTGAGTTTTTTTATTCCTTGTGTGGACTTGTGTCAACTAGAACTTACCTTGTTGGTCTAGAGATGTTGGTCTTGATAGTCTTTGGTTGGGAAAATGATAATACGCATTCGTGGGTTTTAATTGAGTCCACTTAGCCTAAATACCCACCTAGTCCTTGATTTTATCCATAGTGTCCCTTTTGAGCCTAATCCTTTCTATTGGCAGCCTAAATTACAAGCCTTAGACTTTCTTGAAAAGATATCTCTCATTTGAACCTTTGTCCCTCCATTAGCTTTATATGTTTGTGACGATTGAGGCTTTAAGCCTAAGTTGGAGGTGATATAGGAGGAAATGGGAGTATCTACCACTTGGAGGCTTGTCGAAAGAAAAGAAAAAGAAAAGATGAATGGAGGAATGAATAGAAAAGAAAAAGAGCACTTTCAAAATGAAAAGAAAATGAAGAAAAAAGTGCTTGAATGAAAAGAATACTCCAAAATATTGAGAATTGTTGCAAGTGGGGATCCTATGTGAAAAAAGAAGTGTTAAACGCGCATTGTTGTGATATTTGTAAAGAAAAGTGGAAAAGTTGGAAAAGATGAATGTTGTATGTGGGGATTAAAGAGGGTTAGTCACTATTGCCTAAATATTATGCTACCCTATCCCTAAGCCTATATTACAAGCCTAAAATTCCCTTTGAGATTTCAAACCAAATGAAGTTGAGCCATTGTTGATTGAAAATAGAGGCAAGCCTATGGTGTGACATTTGTGTGCATATGATCTTCTTTTGTTGAGTGTGAGTATTTGAGTTTGTCCCTTGTTCATTGTATGTACTTGTGTGTGTTTTGGGGACTTTCTTTCTTTTTGTGAGGAATGCAAATTGACACGGATTTGGTGATATTAATGCTTTTCTAAGTTTGAGTCAAGTGGAACTTGTAAGTTGACTAGGAGTTTGAGTCATTTGTTGAGACTTTTTGTTGTCACTTGGTCATCCTTGGAAGTTGTTTTGAATTGAAAACTGTTCTTTTGAAATGTCAGGGAGTTACTTGTTAGGCATCCACTCATTTGTGCTAATTATTTGTACCAACCATTGTCATGATCATGATTTAGTTGTTTGAAGTGAGTTAGGATTGTATGCTTAAATTGCTACCCTTTTGAGTTTGGTTTTGTTTTGCTTGAGGACAAGCAACGTCTTAAGTTAGGGGTGTTGATGAGTGTATAATTTACACTTATTTCTTGCTCTTATCTTATGATTTTGGGTTGTTAAATTCATAACATGGGGCTAATTATGCTTTTGATAGGTATGTTCTTAGTACATATGGTTTAGATTTGGCTTTGCTTGAAAATAATGAAGTTGAAGCTAAATTAGAGACAATCGGAGCTGAAACTATACAAAATGATAGCTGACAACACCACTCTCTGCGAACACAACCTTCAGGCCCGCGAAGGTGGAGTAGTAGGAAGTTATGAGGCGCAAACACACCCAGCACTGACGTGTAGGCCGAGCAAAAGGCAATCATTATCCATGATCGTGGAACACTTAAGCGCAAATGTGGAAGGGTTAGAGGTAGTTAACCTCCGCGAACACGGTCAAAGATCAACAAACATGGAGCAATTCGGCAACCAGCTCAGGGCAAACTCGTAAATACACCATTTCAGCCCCATTTCAAATATACCCACACTCCTAGCCCTTATTTTGGATACTGGAGCATACCTTGAACATTTCTTCGTAGAATTCATGCATTCTTGAATAGGGAAAACACACCTTAGTGTAGATTTTAGTTTAGGGTGGGGACTTAGAGCAAGTTCTTTATATATTCTTGAGTGGATTGAAGAGTGTGGGCTTCACTTGTATTTATCTTTTGCTCACTCTTTCTTTCCTTGTTCTTGAATGTATAATTTATAGATCTAATTAAGCTTGGATGTTAATTTGTTTACGGGTCTTGATTATTTCTCTTGCCTTCATTTAGAGTTGATGATTTACTTGCAAAATCAAGTGGGTTCCTCCCAAATTTCTTTGATTGATTAAATTGATTAATGGTTTTATGTTTACTTTCATGTATAACTTTAGATTTGAGGTCACGAACTTGAATCTAGCTTAGATCTTCTTGCTTTAGCGAGAGTAGTAGAAGTGGAGGGTGACATGATAGTCATGGGTATATATGTTGAGAGCCTTCAAAGGGACTCAAAGGCTAAGATCTTGGGAATTATTCTTTAAGGTGATAAAGCCAAGCATCTCTTTGAGTGGCCCATATAAGAGATCGTAGTTGGCTCTTGCTAAACATCACTGACATCATAGTTGAGGAGCAATTACAAGCAACCTAGTCTACCCACAGAGTTAATTTGATGCTAAGTGTGATGGAACGAGTGAGTTTTTGTTGATTCGCATATCCCTATCCTTTCTTCCTTGCTTGGAAAATCCATACCCCAATTGTCCCTTAGGAGTAGTTGTTTTCTTAGTCTTCCCCCATTTAGTTAGAATTCTTGCTTGGTATTTTCTTTGCGAATAGTAATTTAGTAGTTGTTGGTCCTTGCTCTACTCAATTGTGGACACATATTTCCCTATGGAATTTGACCTCGACCACTAAAGATGGGTTATTATGCTGATGATGACCGCCTTTCCTTTCTTTGAGTAGTCACGTTGAGCTACATCAAGCAGCTACCTCTCGATAGATCCAAATCTCGATCCAAAAATAATCAGAAAGCTAGCAAGGTGGACCGGTCTTACAACCTTAAAAAATGTAGCAAGGGGTTGAGCACCAAACAACAGGGTACTTAGCGAAATGGAACTAACCTAAAGTAAATCAATGAAGAACACAAGTACTTCTTAACTCCCAACCACAAACTGCCAAACTACAAGCTTGCACTCAAAAAAGTCCTAGCACAATAAAATATACAAACCACAATACTAAAGATATACTCATCACCTGACATAATGTGTCAATACACACACACACACACACACACACACACATATATATATATATATATAACAATGACTCAAGTCAGTGACACACAATAAGTAAACAATCCCAAATGCAATACAATGGTCATATAGAAACCGGTGTGATGTGAGATGGAGCGGATACCATGACATATAAATAATGTGATGCAATGTCAAATAATCATGATGTATGTCTGTCATGCGATACACATCTATTCACTAGTTGACTACCTCAGACGGAACCCATGGGGGTCTCACATAAACTTTGTATCCATGAACATTGCTGGCAATGACCTCAGCTAATGCTCACCAGTCCAAAAATGACCTTGGACCCATCTGGAAATGACCTCGGACCATCGACATATTACCTCGGCTCGATCTGTAAAGACCTTGGCCACCAACCCACATGTTACCTAGCTCATCTCTCGGTCGTAGCCATCACAAGTATCAAATGATTAGATAATAGAATATGCAAAGTGCATGATTTAAATGATATCACAATGTCCACACCATAATGAGCTTAATGTTTCATCAATATCATCAATGCCTCAATATCATATCAATCATCATACCAGTCGTATTACAATATAAGATCCACCTCCACCTCAATATCAAATGATTCACAAGATCATACATAGATTGCAATTCACAATTAAACCACAAGTCAAGAATTCATTATAAAAGCCAACACCCAAATCAAATCTCATTATCAAAGACTAAGATGATACAATTCTAATCCAAAACACTCAATCACATGCATATAGGATCATACAAGGCTCATTCACATTTAACAGGTTAGAAGCCTGCTTTCCTCAATTAAGCTCTTGTATCAAGTCAAATCCACCGTTTTCCCCCTCCTACGATAATCCAAAGCACCACAATCTATTCAAATATAACATAACAATCACATAACCAATCTAATGACACTACAGTCAATCAATTCGAATAAAAAGGGAAAAATAGTCAAAAATTCCACGTCAGAAAATGTGGACAGAATTTTAAAATTAAAGCATGAAATATTCCCAAGGTGAGAACAAGTTCAACAGTGAAAACAGTTAATAGAGTTATGATGGGGGAAATCATATATAAAAGTTTAGGAAAACCAAGTCCGAAAATCCCCGAATTTCACCATTAAAATCCCAAAGTTATAAGTTAAAAATAGGCGGAATGGCCTAATAGGCCCCTGTACTTGGTCCCGTTTGTCATCTAGAACCTTATACTTAGAACTTTTCCAACTAAATCCTTGTACTCACTCAAAACCTACATTTTAAACCCTTTTTTCTGACTGGGACTGGTGCGTGAGTTTCAAACAACGACACGTAATTTCCACGTCATATAATAATTCCACGTATGAAATGACGTGTGAAAAGCTTTCTCTCTTCCCTCACCTTCTTCCACATATGAAGAAGAGACACAGTCAATTTCTCTTACTTCTAGCACCAGCAATGTTGCTAGAACTTGATACAATATACAGTAAAGGAATTAACTTCGCCTTGGGTGAAAAATCCAAAGCAACAGAGACACCAGAAAGTGATAATCCCAATAAAAGACAAAGGAAATCAAGTCCCAAAAAAGGAGTTAAGGAGGGTGATGGCGAGCAAGAAGCTGAAGGAAACTAAGGGAAGTGATGAACCTGCTTTGCCTGATGCAGAGGATCTAGAAATACAAGATGTAGAGCTAGATTGCCTCTAAGAAAAGCTCTCAACAGCCATTAATGGTGATTTTGGGGATGGAGTAAAAATGCAGTCCCAAATCAATATAAAAGTAACTCATAAATACTCCTCTTTCATCTTTGGATTTAAAAATACCCTAAGGTTTATTTTTGGGTTTAAATATATCCCACATTCGAAGAATTGTCACTGTAAAGAAGAAGAAATTTTAATAAATAAAAAAAATCACGTAATAAAAAAAATAAAAATTCCAAGAAGAAATCATGGCCAACATGAAGAAATTTCAAGGGAAGAAATTTGGAGAAACAAAAACAAGAAGAAATTGAAGAATTTTGAGAAGAAGAAATAGGGATTTATAATATTTGGGCATTTGGGGAAGAAGATGACTGTTAAAGGGTATTTTAGGAATCCTTCACGCTCCAAAATGGAGTGAATTTCACGCACATGACCTGGTATGCCACTTAGGATGCCAGGTCAGAAAAAAGGGTTTACAGTGTAGGTTTTGAGTGGGTACAAGGGTTTAGTTGGCAAAGTTCTAAGTATAAGGTTCTTGGTGACAAATGGGACCAAGTATGGGGGCTTATTAGGTCATTCTGCCTTAAAAATACTATTTGATCAATGTAAATTAATGAAATAGGTAAGAAAATAGTTACCCAATAGAATTTCCTAGGAAAGTGTTGAAATCCCTCTTCAAAATGAAGCTTAGAGTGTTAAAAATTATGGAAAAGGGTTTAATCACGTCTTATAAAAATATAAACTATTTAGGCATCATTAATGCTTCGTGAACGTAGAGCCTTATCCGCGAACGCGGAGGCCAAGGGGGAATTAACCCTCTGTGAACGTGGAGATGAGGTTTGTAAATGCGTCCACTGCCGTGTACTCCACCAACATAGTAATGATGCCCGCGAATGTGGTGGATAATACACTCATACTTCCATGAGCATAGTATAAAGCCCGCGAATGTGGAGAGTAAATGGAACATGTACCAGATACAGCTGCATCACCAAGACATAACATAATTCAATTAGGAACTGGACCCTCAAAAATTTGTTCAAAACCCTATGAGCACAAACCAAACATGGAATCATACCTGAACCGATTATCCAGACTCAAAGGAACTGTTAGAATTCGAGCTTGGCAGCTCCTTGGCCCAGAACCCAAGAAAGATCATTTAAGCTAGTTCTAGACTTGAAAACTCGAAGTATTCATGGAAGTTCTAAAATATACAACGAGAGCATTTCTAGTTTTAATTTCACCACCTAGAACTGCTGGAACTGACAAGATTTCTATAAAATCCCTCGACTCCGAGTGTTGACCAAAGTCAAACCTATGATCCGAAATGAACTAGAAATGCATCTTTGGGCCTAAAATCTCCATTTTAACTCCTAATTTAGTTTTGCAAGTTCTCCTAGACCTGATTGGGCATTCTAGAACTGATGAAATCAACAGAATCAAATTTTTACACTCGAAACTCAAAATGACCTAAAAAAATCAAAATTTCAAACTTTAAGCCTTTAAAATTTTCTTTCACAAACTCCATCTTTTTATAAGATTTTCAAAATCTGACTTTTAGGCTCATCCACAAATGATCTGAGGCAACTTTAGGGAAGGAAAAAATGATAATTTAGTCAAAATACCAAAAAAGATCTTTGAGATCATTACACATTACCAAGTCTGGTCAAATCAAGGAAATTTCTCCAACTTCAAACCATCCCATTAGTGACCTACACCGTCTAACATATAGGGCCTCAAATTGCACCATCTTAATTCTGGAGTGAAACCTTTTGATGTAGGTGAACTCAATGAGAGGTAGATGGTCATCCCAACTTTCTTTAAATTCCAAGACATAATCTCTCAATATGTCCTCCAATGTTTAAATGTTCCTTCAGCTTGCCCATAAGTTTGAGGATGGAATGTGGTACTTAACTTTACTCTGGTACCCAGATCTCTTTGGAATAACTTCCAAAAGTGTGAGCTGAATTGAGTACCACGATAAAAAATAATGGACAATGAGATCCCATGCAACCTTGCCAACTTCTGAATATATAACTCGGCATAATCTTCAGCGCAAAAGGTTTTTAACCAGTAAGAAATGCATTGACTTTGTCATTCGATCTATTATTAGCTATATAGAATCAAAGTGGTCTTGGTCTTTGGCAACCAAACAACAAAATCTATATTAATCTCTTCCCACTTCCAAATAGGGATTTCAATATTTTGGGACAAGCCACTTGGCCTTTGGTGTTCCACCTTAACTTGTTGACAATTGATCATTTGGCACAAATTTAACAATGTCCTTCTTCATTCCGTTCCACCAAAACGTTTCCACCAAATCTTTATCAACCCATCAACATCCGGCTCGCATAATCTCCCTTGATAATGAAGCACTTTATCTCCCCCTTGTGAGAAGACCTCTATCCTTCCTTGCTTCACCAAGGTCTTCAATCCAACCAAGGCAGGATTAAGATCTTGTTTAGACTTGACATTCTTAATACATGATGACTCAAAGCCATTCAATACCATCACACTACCATATTTGGCATCATTCAATTTTCCCCCCAATCTAGCGAATCTATGAACTTCCTTTGCTAATTCCCTCTTCCCATCATCTTCAAGGTGTGACAACTCTCCATGAACATTCTACTAAGTGCATAGGCTACAACATTAGACTTACCGGGGTGATACTTCATATTCATGTCATAATCTTTGAGAAGTTTCAACCATCTCCTTTGACTTAGATTGAGATATATTTGTGTAAACACATGTTGGAGACTCTTATGATCGGTGAACACATCAACTAGACCGCATAAAAATAGTAACGCAAAAAATTTAATGTAAATACCACGACTACTAGTTCAAGATCATGTGTTGGACATTTCTTTTCATGCACCTTAGTTTCCTTGAAGCATACACAATCACCTTACCATTTTGCATCAACACACAACCCAATCCAATTCTTGAGGCATCACAATATACAGCAAACCCATCGGTACTCTCCAGCAAAGTCAAGATTGGATTCAAAGTCAACCGATCCTTTAAAGTTTGAAAGCTCTTCTCACACTTATCCATCCACACAAACATCATATTATTTTTGGTCAACATAGTCAATGGGGATGAAATCTAGAAGAACCTTTCAACAAAACTGCTATAATAATCGGCTAGACCTAAGAAACTCCTAATGTCCATAGGTGTCATGGCCTTGGCCAATTTCTCACCGCTTCTGTCTTTTTGGGGTCAACTTTTATATCATCACCAAGTAAAACATTCCCAAGAAATGCCACATCCTTCAACAAAAACTCACATTTGTTAAACTTGGCAAATAATTTCTCATCTCTCAAAGTTTGTACGACCATTCTTAAATGCTCCTTGTGATATTCTTTATCTAGTGAATAGATCAAAATGTTATTAATGAATACCATCACAAACATATCATATTAGGTCCTGAACACTCTATTCATAAGGTCTGCAAAGATAGCTAGTGCATTGGTTATTCCAAAGGACATCACCATAAATTGAAAGTGTCCATACCTTGTCCAGTTGTCGTCTTGAGAATATCACATTCCCTCACTCTCAATTGATGATATCTAGACTGCAACTCAATTTTGGAAAAGTTCTTGGACCCTTGAAATTGATCAAATAGGTTGTCAATCCTTGGGAGTGGATACTTGTCCTTAATGGTGACTTTGTTTAGTTGGCAATAGTTTATACAGATTCGGAGTAATCCATCCTTTTTCTTTACAAACAACACTGGGGCACCCCGTGGGACCTACTAGGTCTAATAAATCCCTTCTCTAGCAAATCCTTCAATCTCTTATTTAGTTCCTTTAACTCTATCGGGGCCGTTCTATAAGGAGATAGGATGTGTTTCGAGTAAAATATATATGCAAAAATCTATCTCCCTTTGAGGAGGGATATCAAGAAACTTATTAACTATGGGGACCGACTCAAGAGATGGAATTTTTTATGTGACATCCCTAACCCTTAGTAAATGTTAGATGTAACCCTTAGAAATCATTTAGCGGGCTTCGAGACAGGAAATAAATTGACCTTTACATGAAGAACTACCACTCTTCCACTCAAGAGTAGGCTCATTTGGAAATTGAAACTTGGCACTACGGGTTCAAAAATTTATGGCAACATAAGAGAGATGAAACCAATTCGTCCTAAGTATAACATCAAAAACTACCATGGAAAGCTCTACCAAATCACAACGAATAAATTTATGCATGATGGAAGAGACAACCTCTATAGATATTTTGTGCAACAATGGACTCACCAACAGGAGTGCTAACTTTGAAAGGTTCAACAAGAGTTTGGGGATATGCATGAAATCTATTGGCAAGAAATAGTATGATAAAAGACAAATTTGCCCCAAAATTTGAAAGTGCATAAGCATCAAAATCACAAACTTTCAACATACTGGTAACCACATCTAGAGGCTTCTTCCACTTCTTGACGACCATGAAGGGTATAGAACTTATTAGCTCTCGGGGTTCCTTGTTCTTGTCCACCTTGCCCTTGGTTCCTTGAATTTCCACTACTAGATTCTATTGCATGATGGCGGGGCTTGCCATATTTGAAGCTAAAATTAGAGTCGGAAGCCTTCCACACTTTGCACGATTTGAAGGAGCTTGTGCACCTGAACCTCCTTAGGGCTTTGGGTTGGACCACTTATCTTTGTTGAACATAGGAGGAGGAGTATTGGATGCTCCTTGAGTTTGTTGCTTGTAGCCACCTTGGAATTTACCATGGCCACCTATTGCATGGAAGGGGCTTGATTTTCGGCCACACCCCTTGGCAAAGGTGCTCCTCTTGGTGGTATTTTCTAGAAATGGCAAAAAAGCGTGTCATTAGTTAGAATAATGACCTTTGATACTTCTAATTGCAAGACAAGAATCATAATGAAGTGAAACATTTCGTAAAATGCCTTATAGCCCCTCATCCATAGATGCGGCGTGCTTCACAACCATGAAGAAAACTCTACTCAGCACAATCCATTTCGCATTTTTTAGAGAGCAATTTTGAGACACCAGATATGAAATTACTCATCTTAGCCCTTGGATCTACGACCATGAATGGATCATACTTTGAGAGCTTAGTGAACTTGAGAGAATACTCTTTCACGCTCATGTGCCCCTTGTTGAGGTTTATGAACTCTTGCACTTTTGCCTCTCTCAACTCCAAAATATTGCTTTGAACTCCTCCAATCCAACTCGGCCTGCTTCCAAACCTCTTTCTTCGACCCATTGGTTGTCAAACCTTTGCGACCTCATTCAATTGGTAGGCCACAAGCTCAGCCTTCTCCTTCTATGGCATACCCATGATGACTACAATTCTATAAGCCTCGTCAAGAAACTAAATTGGGTCCTCATCAACTTTTGATCCATGAAACTTTGGTGGGTTTATTCTCAACAAATCATTAACTTGTATTGTTCAGGTAGGTGCTTGGAGAGGAACGACAACCTCTCTATTAAATTGGTTGGCCAAATCTTATGCCTACATGGTGAAGGCGTTTCTAAACTCTGCATGAGTAACATTCTCCTTTTGTTCCATGGGAGGGGCTTGATCTTCGGTCACATCCCTTAGCAAATATGCTCTTTTTAGTGGCATTTTTCTAGAAATGGCAAAAAGGGTGTCATTAGTTAGAAGAATAACCTTAGATACTTCTAATGGCATGACAAGAATCATAATGAAGTGAAACATTTCCTAAAATGCCTTATAGCCTCCCGTCCATAGTTGTGGTTCGCTTCACAACCATGAACAAGACTCTACTCAGCACAATGTGTTGGATTTTCGAGGACCATTTGAAAACCTAGTGTTTTGATACTAAGTTTGTCACGACCTGAGACTAGGTCCTAGGTGCAACACGATGAATGGAAACCCAAAGGTATCCCAAATGAACCTCTTGGCATATGTTATGCACACCCTTGGTTGTGAAATATAAAAAAAGCATCAAACAATTAAACCTTAGGGAAATCGGGTCTTTAGACTCACACTATGGGGATAGATAGGGGAAAGGGATTTCCATGATCTAATCATAGAAAAAAAACTAAGGGAAGGGTTAATAAGTCTCAAGTTATGGGGAATATAGACTTAGGAAGATCATCAGTCTCCATCAATTATCAACAACATCCATCAATACATATAAAGGGCTAGGGACTAAAGGAAAAATCTCTATAAAGTGTCAACATCATATAACAATACACAGTAGAAGTATCCAACAACACCTCTAATGAAGAGTAGGACGGGGACAAGACACGTCCTGGCTCACCCACAAAATAAGAAGTAAATCAATAGTGTCTTAACATAAGCAAGAAAGAAAATAGATCTTGCTCTCAAAGTAGAGGACTCATTACAAGCTAAGATCTTCTCGAATCGAACTAGCCATGAGGAGGTAGATGAGGAAGTACTCCAGTCCCTCCATGGTTAGATCATGTAGGCAAAAAGTATGTATTAGTACTTTGAATGTACCAGTATGTGGGATGCAATGCAACAACAAATAATAATCTTCATAAATAAGATGCATAATCATATACACTAGAAATAAGTTCAATATGACATGCATGATAATGCTTTGATAAAATCATTTATGGAAGATATACATAATATCTTATGATCATACATTTGTGGGAGGTAGACTGTAACCAACATAACAAACCATATGAGCTACTACCTAAAATCCAACATAACCCCCTATGTTAGCATGGGGAGACTACTTGCTAAGTAGAACTCCCTCAACTTTGCATATGCATCTTTAATGAATAATATGGCTTTGTTGGATCAATTAGCCTAGCCTAAAAGGACTCCTATGATTACACATACTTAATGAGATAAAAGGTTGCTACTAGGATTCCTTTACTGAATCCCACCTCAATGCCCCATTCAGTGCTAAGTAAATCCCACGGAATTCATTTGAAAACATATGCATAATTATATTCACTCATAAACTTAAAAGCATAGCATATTGTCATCACATATAAAGAGTAGTTCATCTAAACTTCATATCCAACATGTGATAATAGTCCTTATCATAAGGCATCTAACTTTTGGTGAGGATTGTCCTTATCACCATCTTTAACACTTGTAAGAGGGATTAATAACTTCATAACTCTAACATTGATAAACTTCTAATTGAACCCTCATCATTGGAAATCATTCTTATTAGAAAACTCGAAATGATGATTGGGTGGGTTCATGCATGTAAGCTTTAAATAATGTAAATCAAGAGGACTATGCATCAATATAGATAAATCCATCAACTTAAATCATTCTTAAACATCTCACAACAATCATACATATCATCTTTCAAACTTAAGACATAGAAACATGAAATTCTCGTAATACTCATGGTATCATAGTATTCATAACTTTGGATTTCATAAAATAGGTCATAAGAGAAAACGCTTGAAATTGATTCATACAATTTTATGTGATAGATGGAGATTCTTAACAAAATTCATGCTTAATAGGAGAAATAAAAATCACCGATAAGAAACAAATATTGAAACTTGAAGGATTTAGTGAAATAGGTTTTAGGACTCTATGGGTGGAGGATTTAGTGAAATAGGTTTTAGGACTTTATGGGTAGAAGGACCCATGGATGAAATACCCACATACCTTTAAACCTTTTATATTTGATATAGAAGACTTGAAGAGGCTTGAGAAACCTTTTGGAAGCTTTGTCTTCAATGGAGGAGGCTTGAACTTTAAGGAATTGAAAGCACTTGATGGAGGGTATTTAGAGAGTTTTTGGGAGGAATTTGGGTGTGTTTGAGAGAGATTTAGGTCTAAGAATAGGAGAGTTTTGAGTATTTACATATATAAAGTTGTTGGGAAAAGTCCCAATTACTTTCACTTAAAGTTGGAGAAGTTTGAATAATTTTGAACTAAGAGGAAACACAGGTGTGTTACACCCCTGGTCTAGGAACGAACTATTTTGTGCCAAGTTTAGTATTTTCTCTGTTTTTCCTAAGGATGAGTTTAGGGCACTTTGTACTATGGGGAAACAAGTGGACGATGTGGATTTGTCATGCACGCTTTTTAAATGAGCAATTTCATGCCAAAAATTATTTTTCGATACAGTGACCTAAAAATCGAGGTAGACCCTTTTCCTACACAATTTTGCCTCCTAACAAAGAATACAAACTTAGATTTCTAAATAACGCGTGGATTTTAATATATTCATGAAACAAGCCATAGGTACATTTTGAGTCACATGGGAGGTGTTACACCTAGGGCCTAGTTGTGACACGGCGAATGTGATACCCGCAGGTGCCCAATCCATGCCTCTTGATGATAACATAATCATACATAAGGTAAAGTAAGTAAATCATAATAGAGTAAGCAACTCGAACAAATCAATATCAAATCCATAGTTACCCTTAGGGGAATTACATTATCTTTCAGGAAAAAATATGCCTCGACATTATAGGATCTTGGCAGGGACAAGAATATTCTACTAGCTCTCCCTCAATTAAAAATAACAATGAAATCATAAGGTCTCAACTATGGAAAGCATCATATAACATGGATTGTTCCCAGAGCATGAGAACTCACCAACAAGTATTCGAAAGCTCAAACATAAAAGCTAGACACCAAATGGAGGTGTAATCTTGTCGTATGTCCCTACATGGTTAGACCATGTAGGCAATGAAGTATGCCTTAGTACCTGAATGTACCAAGTATATAGGTATGTCATGCATCAAAGAACATAATAACATAATTTCAATATGCATAATAATAATCAATAGAATAAAGACACAATATGTATGAGCAATGCATGTTTAAATCGATAAGTCGAAACATCATCAAAACCTTTCATAATCTTAACATACATATTGAGCGAATAAGACCATAACC
This sequence comes from Solanum rostratum, assembly GCA_029948455.1. Classification (NCBI taxonomy): domain Eukaryota; kingdom Viridiplantae; phylum Streptophyta; class Magnoliopsida; order Solanales; family Solanaceae; genus Solanum; species Solanum rostratum. The sequence continues at coordinate 28,344,323 of CM057053.1, forward strand.
AACATTAAGACCATATGGACTATTACATAAAATCTCGATGTTACCTCTACATCAAGAAAAAGAGTTGTCTACTTTGCCAAGATAGACTGTATTTCACCTTACGAGATTTTTCCCATTTCAGAGAGTGCTTTAACGTTGACCTTATGGGATTGTTCCCAGTTTAGTGTATGATTTTCATATATGGATCAACTAACATAATAACACATGGTCACACAATCATAAACCTATGATGGAACATACTTATGAGACTTGAGGATAAATATAAGGACCCTTTGAGATAGTCCCCCTCATATAAGCTCATTCGGTGCTAAATCATATCCCCGAAATACATAATCATGAATCTATGTAGTTTCCAGCATAATTCATATTTTATCAAAATCATACTTCCATAGCTTGTAAAGTTGGTATCATAATTTCATAAAATCATCTCATATTATAGAAGTAGTCCATCTACATAACTTTTCATATAGTATGGGTATACTCCATATCTTATCATGATATCATCAACATTAGGGTCTTAAGTCACCCACATCATCATATCATCCGCATCCTAACATCATCATCATCATTGGAACATGTTTTTTCATACTTTGAATCATAATTCATCAAAATCATAGACTTTCATACGAAACTAGGGTCATTTGTGGGTTCATGAAATATTGAGCTAAAATCATGTATTAGATGAAAATCAGAGAGAAATCATGCAATTGAAATCAATTTCGATAATCAGTAAAGGAACACACATCAATTGACAAGCCCTAATCATCATGTACTTGAAATTACTTTCATTTACTTGAAAGTAATAAAACGTGCAATTCTTCAAAATTCATGCGTAAAAAAGGTATCATCATCATGTAGGAATCATGATTCAACCTTTTAGAATCAAGTCATAAAAACCCATAGAAATCCACTCTAGACCTTTGAGAAATAGAGTCAACTCTGTTGGATTTCATGGATGAATCTAGTCCATGAATGAAGTCCTACATACCTTAAGTTAGAATCCCTAAATTTGAGGAATAAATCGCTGAAAATTCCTAGCAAACCTTTAAGCCCTAGTTTCATGGAGAGAATCCTTAGAGAGAGAATTTTTACAACTTTAGGAAAAGTTTTATGGTTGAATGAGTTAGAATGGTTTAGGAATAGGTTTTACTAGAGCTAGATTGGTTAAGTTAGTTAGAAGGGTCAAAAATATGTAGTGTAGAAGTTGAATGCAATGACCCGACCTAGGGATGAGTCATCAAACCGCGAATGAGACACTCATAGAAATCTTACCTAATCCATCTCAATATATCAAGCATTTGTAAGCATAACAACTCATGAATTTGTGGAAAAAAGGAGATAGGATCTATGAGACATCATTATGACAATGAATTAACATTAAAACGAAAAACACACATAGTGTCCATAAAAAATTCCAACTAAACATTCCAAAAGTAGAATTACCATGAGCTTAAGCATGCACATGGAATATTGTTCAATATGAATGAGAGTAATGCACAAAAAGAATACATGTGATGGAACCATGTCACAAAGTTATAGACCCTGTGGGATAGACTATGACTGACATATAAGACCATGTGAGCTACTATATGGAATAAAACAAAAACCCTTACGTTGGCATGGGGAGACCATTTGCCAGGTGGAACGCCATCACTTCACATACATCATCATATATTATAAATGGCCTATGTGAATCCACTAGCCTAGCCTATAACGACTCCTATGGTGGCGCATAGTTAAAGAGGCAAAGGGTTGCTTCTACGATTTCCTTATCGAAACCTACCACGATGCCTCATTCAGTTCTAAGTCATCACAGAAAATATTTAAAGAAAACTTATACTTAGTCAAGTTATGAAACTTTAGAATCATAAGTAGCAATCCCAAGAGTAGCTCAAACTTAAGAAACCACCAAGTGAGCATTGGCCTTTCATCTTAGGGACCTTCTTAAACATCTTTTAGGGCATTATCATCATGCTTATATCTTTGAAAAATCATAACTTCAAAACCTTTCTTTCTTTTTCTATAATACTAATCACATATCATGCAAAACATGACTTAAATCTTAGTGGGATTAATCATAGTTTAAAAAAATTCATAAACATGGGAAAATATGTTTATTCAAAACATGTAATACAACCAGAACTTCATTACTTAAACCGCACTATTTGGGGTCATCATTAGTAACTCAAGATACATGAAAATGCTTAGTAGAACATCATAAGGTAACATTAGGAACATGTAGTATCATAAAACATCATGAAATCATCATTAACATGCATGGTGATGTGAAGAAACTTAAAGAAAAGGTGAAAAACTTTATGTAGGACTTTGTGGATGAAAGGAGACCCACAAATCAACCTACATATCTTGGGTAAGCCTATGAAGAAAGAATTTGCTAGTATGGAAAAGCCTCCTTGAAACCCTAGCTTCCTTAGCTTGTTCTGGTCTTCTAGAGAGAATATTTTTGCCTTAGAGAATTTTAGAAGTGGGAGAATGAAAGGAATGGAGGAATCCTTAGGGTTTAAGGTCTTATTTAGGTCTCTAGGAGCCCAAAAAAACGATAGGGTTTACCTTAGCATTGGCAGAAAGGACAAAATTGGCCTTCATAAAACTGTCGGATCCAATCCATGAGACCTCGATTTCAGGTCCTGGTTGGAACCATGAATCAAAGTTTGTGTTATCCTCTTATCCTTGTCCAATCTTCAGAAATTGATTGTCAACCATCAACCATGAAATGCTTATACATGGGTCGTACTTTAATCCATGGGTTATGGATGGCCTCGTAAGTTTTTTCATACTTAGCAAAATTTGACTTCTCTGAGCCCTTATCTACAAAGGAAATCACGGGCCATTTAGTGGTCCATGGACTATCCTATTTATCATGTATTACCTTCCAAAAACACCAAATTTACTTGATTTTTGGAACTCACACCCATAACCCTTTGTACGGACCATCTTTCCTTTTACAGGTTGTTAATGGCTTCATGGGTCACACTATAATTAGAAACGTTTTCCCTATCCTGATGTTCCTATCACAAGCCTAGTCTACAACTCGTGGTTTGAACCATGGGTCCTAGACTTGGCTTCATGAATTGACCCTAGTAACTTTCAGATCAACTTTTCCGGACTTTCTAGGCCCCTAAATCGAGGGTCATTACAAGATCTCTCCCTTGGGAACATTCATTTCCCAATTTACTTCAACATAAGATCTAAGGAGTTAACCATCAGCTAACAACCCAGCATACATGCAAAACTGTAATCTAAACATCTTTTCATGAAAATTTTCAATATCCATATTCAACATATATCTCAAAACAGTCCAAAAACATAGCAATGAGTGTATGTATTCTTTAAAAACTAAAATGCAAAAATTTGAGGTTTTAGGAAAGAATACCTTAATACCTTAGGCTTGAGTAGAGTGGAACATATATGGGTAATGCTTCATCATGTATGCTTTTGCTTCACATGTAGCACCATTTCTCCAAAGCACTTTAATGGATGCAACCTCCTTATTCCTTAGCTTTTTTCAATTGCCAGTCTAAAATATTAATACTTTTCCATATAACTCAACTTCTCTTCAATGTTCACATCATCCAATGGAACAAAGAGTTTGGATTGCCTATGAACTTTATCAACATTGGCATTGGAAAACCAGATGGATCAAATTCATTTCCATAGGTAGGTTCAACTCATATGCCACATTACCCACTCTTCTCACCATATTATAGGGCCCTATATACCAAGGGCTTTGTGACGCCCTCATGTTTTTAGGTATGCAAAATTAAAAGATAGGAAATTTGATGATGGTTTGATTATACAAGCCACACCAAAGCCTGTAGAATGAAGCACGGGTCCTAGGTGATCTCATGGAAAGTTCCTAGGAAAAATAAAAAATTGGAGAATTTATGAAAGTGGACTTACGTGATACCAGACGACCCGTAGAAATACTCATGACTAGTAGGTTGGTCTTATAGGAAGGAGCCATGAGAAATCTAAATTTTGTCTAAGTCTAGAATCACTTTACGAGAGGGTTCACGACACGTAAGTAGATCTATTAGTCGTACTACATATTCGTGGGTTAGAATATGTAATTCCAGTAGCTCCACTTTTGTGACACCCTGAGTCCTACCCGATTGCATGATTTTGATTCAAATGTCTATGAGCCCACACATAGCCCTAGTCTTCTATGATAAAGTTATGGAATTTCATGATTATGAACTTAAGTATGAAAATCATGTTTCAGATGATGATGATGATGATATTATGAAATGATAATGTTCTGAAAGCTATGATGATGCTATGATAAAAAGGGTGATGAAAACCCTAATATTTATGATGATGTTAAGGTGGGAATGTCTACCCACACTATGATGATAACAAGTAGATAGTCTATTATTATGACGTGAGGTTTTTATGAAAGCTATGATGGTTATTCACGAATCATGAAAGTAGGATTTGAATGAAGTTTTGAACTATGTTGAAAGTTATGAATATGCATGATTTATGCATTCTATGGGATAAGACACAACACGGAGTCGACTTGTGTGAGGGAGACTATCTCCAAGGGTCCTTATATAAATCCTGACATCTTATAAGTATGTGCTACCTTAGAAATGATGCTTATGTTTTACACCTTAAAGTTATGTTGTTGCATCCAATTACCTTATATGATGGACACTCACTTTGCTATCATAGAGCCTAAAGGGTGGGGGTAAAATTATGGTTCTCACCATGCTAGTATAGAGCCTAAAGAGTAAGGATCGAGTGTACCTTGGCAAAGTAGACTCTTCTTATCTTGATGTAGGGTAAACATCAAGATCCCATGTAATAGTTAGTATGGTCTTATATGTCAGTTATGGTTTTATTCCAACGTATGTAATATAAAGTTAAGAATGGATTTGATGATTCTCCTTCTCATGATTTTTAAACTTGCATGATTATACATCTTGTACCCTTATCCTATTGATTATAATTAGGCATATTGATATTATTGTGATGTCCTTTGATTCATGGTATACCTACGTACTCAGTACATTCTATATGCTAACACATACTTCTTTGCCTACATGATCTAACCATGTAGGGATAGATGATGAGGCGACCATTTCATTTCTCGGCTTTATTCAAATTTTGAGATTGAATAATTGTTACTGAGTTCCTATGCTTCGAGAACAAGCCTTATGATGCTTTCCCTTATGCTCAGACTTTATCATTTTTATTCTTTTGATGTATGTCTTGAGGGTGAGCTAGTGAACTATGTGCTAGTTCTCACCAAGATCTATGATGTAGAGGCATGATTTGGACCTTAATGAATTGATGTATATTCCCCTAAGGGAACTTTTATTTTAGTTGATAGACTTTTACTTGCTTATTCTCTTATGTATGCTTATTTTTCCTTATGAATGCTTATGATATGAACACGGGGATCGGATGAGATGTCCTCGAGTATCACATTCGCCGTGTCATGGCTAGGCCCTAAGTTCAGGTTGTGATAAAAGTGGTATCAGAGCACAAGGTTTGAAAGAATCCTAGGGAATCCAACATACTGCATGGAGTAGAGTCTTGCTCATTGGTGTGAAGCACGCCATATCCATCAATAGGAGGCTTTGAGATATTTTAGGAAAACTTCACTTTTTTGTATTCTATGTTTTGCCTTCAAAGTTTTTATGTCCTAACACTTTTCCCTTGGTGCTTTCAGACGTGGTTCCACCACGTGCTCCATTACCAAGGAGAAATGATGCTAATGTGAACCAAGCTCATCTGGATCCCCAAGCTCCTCAACTCCCTCAAGCGGGCCAAGTGTCTAATTATGAGTTTAGAGCTGCAATCATCATGTTGGCTCAAGTTGTTGCTTCTCCATATACTCCGACTCCGGCTTTGAGACTAAGGGATTTTGCTAGGATGAAGCCCTTTGAGTTTAATGATTCAATGGTGGATGAGAATCCTCCAAAGTTCATTAATAAGGTTCATATGGTAGTGAAGATTATGGGTGTGTCTTCTGAAGAGAAGGCAAAATTGGTGGCTTATCAACTTAAGGGAGTGGCTCAAGTTTGGTTCACTTAATGAAAGTTTGAGAGGGTTGATAAAGGTGCTATTGATTGGGAGATATTTAAGGCCACTTGTCTTGATCATTTCTTATTACATGAGTTAAGGAAAGCTAAGGTGATGAAATTCATAAACATGATGAAAGGTGGAATGAGTATGAGGGAATATGCCTTCGAGTCACCGAGTTGTCCAAATTTGTTCCTTCTTTAGTGGCTGACTCTAGGGCCTACAAGAACAAATTCACTTTTGGGTGTATTTGACTTGGTAAAGATGGAATGCAAGGCCACCATGCCCATTGAGGAAATGGATATTTCTAGACTTATGGCATATGTCAAACAAGTGGAAAATGAAAAACTTCAAAAAGATGAGAACAAAAGAGTCCAGGAGGGCTTGTTATGATGGTGGGTTCTCTTATGGTAAGTCCAGTAGTGATCGATTCCAACAAGGCTAAGGGTCTTCTAAAGATGCTCCTCCAAGGTTTGACAAAGAAAGAGGAGCCAATCCCAAGGCTCCAAAAAGTGGTGCTTTTCCTCCTAGATGTCCCAAGTGTGGGAGGAACCATTTTGGTGAATGCATGAGAGGTTCCAATGGTTGCTTTGGTTGTGTAAAGATGGGACATAAAATTGCCAAATGTCGTAATGCTGCTAATAAAGGTAAGAAAGGGCGTCTCCAAGGCCAATTAGCTCAAAGGAGTCAAGTACAATAAGGTGTCCAAGCTCAAGGTGGTGGTCCACGTGGTAATCAATTCTATGCTTTGCATGCTAAACAAGAAGTTGATGAGGCTCCCGATATGATTACTGGTATGTTAAAAGTCTTTGACCATGATATATATGCTTTGCTTGACCACAATGCCAATATGTCTTTTCTTACTCCTTATGTTTCCATTAAACCTGGCAATGGAACCGGGAGGTGTCAGTTCCGTCCTAGTTCTGTTTCTGTACCGGCATTAGTACCGGTAGTTGCCAGTTAAAGGGATAACAGGAGGGGTAACGGGACGGGAATGGGTATTTTCACTGGTTAATACCGGTTTCATTCTACCAGTTTTGGTCCGGTACCGGACCGGTATTACTGTTTTATCAAATGTTCATTTAATTATTTAATATGTTACCGTCAGGGTGGAGCCCACCAATGGTAACCTGACTGTTAGCAGTAAAAGAGTCGTTGAATGGCTCTTTTTATTAATTTCTTTCCCAAAAAGTTCTCCATTTTTTCAACTATTAATACCCCTAAATCTTTCATATTTTTTCAATTATATTCTCTCAATATTCTTAAAATCTCTCAACTTTCTCAACTCTCTCATTTCTCAATTCTCTCTACTATTATAAATTTATAATTATATTATACATACTACTCTCAAATTAATTATAAATATTTATTATTTACTCTCTCAATTAGTATTAATTCGTTTGTCAATTTTGGTGGGATACTTGCAATTTGGAGCAATTTTTTTGTGGATCAATTCAGAGCATATTCAAGCTTTAAGTTTCATCAACTTCAGCTTCTACGTCTGTTTTTACACAGGCGTTTTGTACATTTGTTCCAACTTATTTGTTATTCTAATTACTTTTTATCTTTAATCTTTACTACTTGCCTACTTGAATTAATTTTTTTATATTCATGACTTGATTAATTTCATATAATCTTTACTTATATAATTTAATTTAACATGGATTCGGTAGAAAAGGAAAGGGAAAAGGTACTTTTTCGGTGGAATTACAAAAGCTTTAACTGATAAAAAATTCGGTGGTAGTTCGTCTAAATCTATAGGACAACCATGACTTATATTTAATACAGATGATTTTACACCCGTTGACGAAACTTGTTTTAATATTAATTCTAATACGAAATTATATCACGAATTTCAACGAAGATCTGATTTTAATGAAGATTTACCTGAAGATGATAATGAAATTAATGAGGACGACGATATTTTTGATGAAGATAAAATGTGTGCAACCCCCATATACTGCTACTACACCCCTCCCCTCCCGCTCCCGCTTTCCCCATACAACCATCGGCATCTAATAGGCCTAAGACGAAACATGTAAAAAAGTCTGTTGTTTGGCAATTTTTAACATAAAATGAAGATAAAATAAAAGAAGTTTTTGATAAATGCAAGCATGTTTTAAACCATAAATCTTCGGAAAATGAGGGTGGGATGGGTTATCTGAAAAATCATTTAATACATTGCTGTAAATTAGAATTTTTACATGCTCAAACCATTATAGATGCTAAAAATTATGGAACTCCCATTCCCAAAGAATCCGTAGGAGGTTCAAATATGGTGCAGTCGCAATTAAACCCTTCTAATGTTTCTGGTCCTATTACACATCGCCCTTAGACAATGGGACTTAGACGAAGTTACAAATATGATTATTGTTACTGGTTTTCCTTTTAGTTTTGCAGAAAATCCTAGTTTTATTCACTATATTCAATTTGTTTATAACCCATCTTTTAATGGTTTTTAAAACAATACAATAAGAAATGTTGTTTTCGATTATCAAGCACGACATGTTCAATATCTTCGATTTTTATTTGTTTATGATACTTGTAGATGAGCAATTACTTCTGATATGAGTTGTAGCATAATCGGTACTGATTATTTTACAATTACCAGGCATTAGATTGATGATAATTGGATATGCAAAAAAGAATTTTAGGATATAAAAGTTGTGAAATGAGTAAAATTGGTTCTTATATTACACAGACTATTCTTGATGTTTTACAATTTTTTGGTATTTCTAGTAAAATAATTAGTATACCTTTAGATAACTTTTAGTAATAAACGTGTTGTTGGTTATTTTAGACATGTTCTTAGTCCTATTTAAGAAGATGGTTTTCATATTAAATGTGTTGCTCATATTTATAATTTAATTGTTAGAGATGGTGCGTCATAATTTGAAAATGGTTGTAATAAAGTAGAAATTGCATGTCATTTTATTTTTAGATGTCATGTAAAGGCTAGGCGTAAAGAATTTGAAAGTCGGTGTATTAAATGCAATTCGACAGTTAGGAAAATTTTCAAAACAGTAGCTACAAGGTGGAATTCGTTGTATTTAATTCTTAAAGTAGCTTATGAATATAGGAGACCCAACAATAGTTTGGAATGCCCATAATGCAGATATAACTTATTGACTTGATGAAAATGATTGGCATGATATTAGAGATTTAATTGAATTTTTAAGGGTTTTTTATTTAGCTACTAAACAAATCTCTAGTCTTTATTATCCTACTATTTGTTCCGTTTTACCTAATATTTGTGCTATTTGTATGAAATTTTCCCTGTTTAAAAATAATCCAAAATTTAGAGAACCTGTTCAAAAAATGATTGAAAAATCTGGAAAATACTTTTTCCCAATTTCTCAAATTTATTTAACTGCTTGTTTATTTAACTCGGCTTATAAAGAAGTCGGTGTATATCGAAAGATAGATAATATATATGCAAACTTAGAAATTCAATACAATGAAGATAATCAATCTCATAATTTAGATGTAGTATTAGAACAGAAGTTAGGAAATTGTATAATTTAGAAAAATTTGTTAAGTAGAAAATGTACAATATCAAGAACCACAACCATCTAGGGCTAGATACGAGGATGACATGTTAGAATTTCATCTTGGGCTTACTTCTAACGAAAATAATTATTTTGATGAGTATCTTAACCAGACTACAGAAAGTATTAAGGATATAGAAGGGAAGCAACAACTTTTGGCATGGTGGAAGAATCGGGGTAAAGCTTTTCAAAGACTTCAGCGGGTGGTTCGTGATATCCTAGCTATTCAAGCATCGTTGGTGGCTTTGGAAGGCGCTTTTAGTGCCGCAAGATTCCAATTTGGAGACCATAAATATTCACTAGCAGGAGATAGCTTGGAAGTTTCAGTTTTATTTAAAGATTGGATAAATTCGGAGCGGAGGAATTTAGGGCGTCCAACTTTGCCATCTCAATTTGAAGCCGATACAGATAATATCAGAATCAAGTGAACACAGCATGGATGTTTTGGAGGAACAAGCTCAAGAGCTGATTCTAGAATATGTAATATTAGATATGTTAGAAACACTTAGGCAAGAATTTCAAAGTGGTTTACGATATTAGTGTATTACAAATTTACAATAAATAAGACCTAGTTGAAACAGAACCTTTCCTAGAAGGTGGCTGCGTAAATTAGGTTCATTTCTGATATTTGTACATTGTAAAATTTAAAATTTGAAGTAACATAACAAAATTATAGGTTATTCGCCTTATTTCTTTTTTATTTAAGTTATTATCTTGAATTTACTTTTAATTTATATTTTGAGTTTTTTTAATATATTTTCCCCCTTATTTCTCAAATCTTTATTTACTTCAAAATATAAAAAAAATTCAAAATTTAAATTTTATATTTAAAAATTTTGAAATTTAAACTTTTAAAGTAAAAAGTAAAAAAAATTAATTTTGAACTTTTAAAATTTTATACAAGTATAACTATTTATAAAACTACTTTAAAACTTTTATATTTATAACTACTTTAAAACATTTAAGTTTTAAAACCTTGAAAAATTAAACTTCAATTTAAACTTTAAAAACTTTATACAATGATACTATGTTTAATATAACCCTTAATATTTTAAACTTCAATTTTAACCTTTAAATATTAAACTTAATTTAACTTTTAAAAATTAAACTTCAAAGGTTAATAATTTAATCAAATTTACCAATTATTTAATTAAAAAAATTTTGGATTTACCAGTCTGATCTGGTTCCTTATCGATTTGCATCGGACCAGTAAGGTAAGGGGTAAAATTCCAGGAATTGTCAGTATCGATTCTAGAAATTTCGCCCCACCCCTCCCTCTTTATTACTGGTACTGGCCCGATTTCGGTAATTACCAGAGTGGTGGTGCCGGTTTCGATACCGTTGCCCCCCCTAGTTGCCATAAAGTTTGTTATCTCTCCGGAAGTTTTGTTAGGACCTTATTTTTCTATACTCCTGTTGGTGAGTCAATCCTAGTTAAGAAAGTCTATCAAAATGTTTCCATGTCAGTCTTACATAAAGTCTTCCCATGTGATTTAGTTGAGCTTGATATGACCCTTTTTTTATGTTATCCTTGGTATGGATAGGTTGTATGAAACTATGCTTCTATTGATTGTAGGACCCATAAGGTCACATTTTGAGTTCCTTATGAGCCTATTCATGAATGTGAGGGAACAAATTTTGTGTTCAAAGGGAAGTTTGTCTTTTATATGAGAGCTCAAATTTTGTGTTAAAAGAGAAGTTTGTCTCTTATATGAAAGCTAGAAAATGATTTCCGAGGGTTGTCTATATCATGTTCCTCGAGTCATGAATGTTGAGTCTCACGTCCCTACTCTTGATTTAGTCGACATAGTCAATTGGTTTTCGGAGGACTTCACCGATGACTTGCCCGGTATTCCTCCCCTAAGGGAAATTGATTTTGATATTGATGTCTTGCTTGACATCCAACCAATTTCTATACCTCCATATCGAATGGCCCTGACAGAGTTGAAAGAATTGAAGAAATAATGGAAAGATTTGCCTGATAAAAGGTTCATAAGGCCTAGTGTGTCACCATGGGGTACTACCGTATTATTTGTAAGAAAGTTGGTTTAATTCGAATGTGTGTGGATTATAGGCAATTGAATAAAGTAACCATTAAAAATAAGTATCCACTTCCAATGATCGATAACCTCTTTGATAATCTACAAGGTGCAAGCTACTTTTCTAAGATACATAGATCTATAGTCCGGATATCACCAAATAAGGGTGAAGGAAGATGATATCCCAATGACGGTATTCAGAACTCAGTATTGTTATTTTGAATTTTTTGTGATGTCATTTGGACTAACAAATACTCATGCCGCTTTTATGGACTTGATGAGCAAGATCTTTAAACCATACTTGGACATGTTTATGGAAGTATTCATAGATGATATGTTGGTGTACTTGCGGGATACAAAGTCCATGAAGATCATTTGAGGATCGTGTTGCAATCATTGAGCGATAGACAATTTTTTTCCGAGTTTAGCAAGTGTGAGTTTTTGCTAAGAGAGGTGGATTTTCTTGGACACAGTATTTTGGTTGATGGTATTAGAGTTGATCCAAAGAAAATAAAGGATGTTAATCCATTCAATATTAGAAGCTTTTTCAGTTTATTCGGATATTATAGAAGGTTGTTGAGGGATTTTCCTCTATTTTCTATTCTTTGACAAGGTTGACCGAAAAGAAGGTAAAATTTCAATGGTCTGATGAATGTGAGAAGAGTTTCAAATGTTGAAGGATTGTCTTATCCTATTTTGCGAATGCCTAATTGTCTCGATGGTTTTCTGGTGTATTGTGATGCCTCACATATAGGCTTGGGATATGTGTTGATGCAATATGGAAAGCTCATTGCCTATATTTCAAGGCAATTGAAGGTGCATGAAGAGAACTATCTGACACATGATCTTGAGTTGGTGGTTGCTGTGTCTGCACTAAAGATTTGGCGATACTACCTCTATGGGGTACATGTTGATATATTCACTGACCACAAGAGTTTACAATATGTGTTCAGACAAATGGAATTTTAATTATGACGTGAGTGTGATGTATCACCCTCGTAAGGCTAATGTTGTTGCCGATGCATTGAGTAGAGTGTCTATGGGTAGCATGGAACATGTTGAGAGTGGAAATAAGGAGTTGGTCAAGGAATTGCACTATTTTGGCTTGTTTGGGGTGTTAGGTTGGCTAGCTTGAGTGATAGGGGTGTGTTACTGACTAATAGGGTAGAATCCTTTTTGGTAGAGGAGGTTAAAGCAAAACAAGACATGGATCCTTCTTTGGTGGAGTTCAAAAAGTTGGTGGTTGATAAGAAGGTAGAAGACCTCTCACAAGGAGGGGGGATGGAGTATTGCGTTTCCAAGGGCGATTATATGTACCTTATGTGGATGGCTTAAGGGAGAAGATACTTGATGAAGCTCATAATTACAAGTATCCTATTCGTCTGGGATCCACTAAGATGTAACGGGATTTGAGAGAAGTATAATAGTGGAATGGCATGAAGAAATACATAGCAAGGTGTGTGATGAAATGTCCAAATTGTCAACAAGTAAAGGTAGAACATCAAAGAACCGGTGGTTTGCCTCAAGATATTGAGATAACAACTTGAAAATGAAAGATAGTAAACATGGATTTCATCATAGGTTTGCCAAAGACTAGAAGAAAATTGGACTCAATATAGGTTGTTGTAGATAGAATGGTGAAAACAACTCAATTTTTGTCGGTAAGGACTTCTTATGGTGCCGAGGATTGAATCTTGATGTCGCCCGAATTACACATTCTTTTTAAGGATAAAGCTATCATTGTTAAGAAATAGAACCTAACCAAGGTTAGGGTCGAACCTAAGGGGATATGTAGACTCAAGAGAATTTAATAACAACAATTTGAGTAGTTAACCGAATTACTTCCCCAAAAAGGAAAGGGGTTTGCAATAATCAATGGATAAATAAAACTAACTAATACAATTGTGAAATCAATATGGAGAGAAACTACGGTATTATGTTCCCCATGATTCCCTGACTTAGTATCACTGGATAACCTGATTCTCTTCAGTGTGTAGCATGCAGGACGGTAAGTTAAGTTCACCAAGCCCTTTGGTCAAATGAGAAGCGAATTTCATTATGTGACTTGGCCCATCCCATAGTGTGTATTACTAACCCTTACCTATTAGTCCTAATACAACCTTTCCTTGGCCTAGTTTGGTTGATTAGACAAGGATACATCAATCTAATCCTATTAATTAATCTCTTTTCCTATTCATTACTAACTTGGTCCAGTCAGTAACACTAGGTGGGTTCTAACTGTTGGCCACCACTAGAAAACATGAAAAATGAAGAGAGTTAATTAATACATGCCTGCACACTATTTGAGAATTATGAATTATCCCATTTTACCTTATTAGTTCCTCATGTTCACACAACCCTAGTTATGGATTTAACTACTCACACTTTGTGTAGATGCAAGACATATGAGTTGGAACAACATAATATAGAACTTACACAATTGAAATAAGAAAAAGCAAATCTAACTTCAAAGAGAATCACAAGATTAATGTGAAATCAAAGTACAAGTGTTCTCAATACCCTCCAATGTAATCTCACTATTTTCTCTTTCTAATTACTAAATTTTTTGTGTAATATGCGAAAACTCCTAAAAAATAACCTAAAAACCTATTTATAATATTTAAAGTACATGTCCGAAAAAATAGGATAGGTGGGTCAGCACGCTTCACTAACTAGTATACAGGCCGTATTGCATTCGACGGCCTGTAATAAGGGTCACGTACAAAGCTGCTAGAATTCTAGACTTCAGATACACCCTCTACGACCCATATAGTGGTCTACAACCGGTAGTGGGGGTTTCATCTGATGAATCTTCAGAAAGTCCCAATCTCTGATCCTCAGGTTACAGATCATGTTTTATAACTCATAAACCATTCCATGACTCATCTGCAAGTTTGTACAACCAGCTTTAGAAAATCAGTCCCTCATTAGAATTGTCCACGAAACCACTCTACGACCAGTAGAATGACCTACAGCCCGTAAAGAGTCTCGTGTTGCATAAAAAATCAGCAACTTTTGTATTTCTTACCAAAATCAAGGCCAACCCTGGAACCCTGCTAATATAACACAAAAACACATAAAACCAACGAACATTGTATTGAAAACACACAAAATTCCAAGTTTTAAGCATCAAAAGTTTTGTATTTTGACAGCACATCAATACTCTCAACTTAAAATTGTTTCTTATCCTCAAGCGACTGACTCAATCTACATAAGTAATAAAATAACACACAGAACTCAACGCAATGGCATACATCACATCAATCTTAAACTTAGATATCTATGCCACTTTTTCAAAAAGAATCAGATAGCCATCCAGCAAACTACTACAGATTAGTACATGTTACATCAAATGTAAGGACACAGGATTTAGTACGACCTCATTGAAGCATGAAAATTTGGTTTTTGCAAAAGATTTAGACCAAGGTGACACTTTATGGGAGCCATCACGGTCCGTGTGAGGTCACACGGCCCGTGTGGAGCCTCCATGGAATGGCCCTTGGCAAATAGAGGATATTTTGCCATTAAACATGGTGTTCTAAACTCATGCACACCACACTTGGACACCTCATGGTCCATGTGACACTTCACGGACCGTGTGATGGCCTTGACTTGAAATTCCATAGCTTTGGGACCAAGTATGGTTACACAGCAAAGTACACGGCCCGTGTGGGGTGGCACGACTCGTGAGGCCATTCGTAAAGCTTTCGAAGTAAAATTTTTCTAAGTATGGAATCATCATCTCGTAACTTGATCATTGAAGTTTTCAAAGGAGAGGGGTACGGGAAATGTCATGGCTCATGTGGCACTACACGGTCCGTGTAACCTCCCGTGAAGGTGACTTCGTTGAAAAATTCTAAGTATGGGATCTTCAAGTTAAAGCTAAGTTCACTTTCAAGCCTTCAATCTAAGCTTATTTATGTTGTTTAAGATCATCATGGGTCTCCTACATCAAGTCAAGTTCAAAGGAATTCCATTGGCTAAGTTTTTCACAAGTACCGATAGAAGGGTCGACATTAAATGGACATATCTCTTATCACAAAAGGACCTGGGTGGTCATGACCTATCAAATGGAAGCTCTTTGAATTATCTTTCCAACGCATCTGGTCTCACCTTATTCAAATTCAGAGCAAAAAGTTATACCCTTTTTCGTAAAACCTGTCTAGGCTAGACTGGAGGCCTTCACAAACCGTGAAAAGCTATACAGATCGTGAAGAGCTTCACGGACCATAAAGCCAACCGTGTGCACTTCGGTTAAAAATTTAACGGGGCATTTTATTGAGTTTTTTTGATATTTTGACCCATCCTGAAGGCTTTTTAACAACCTTTTCAACCCCCCCCCCCCCCCCCCCCTTTATATTCCTTAACGTTTCCTACACTAATTCTAAAACCTCATTCTAGACCAACACCTAGTTTCTAGAATTAGGCTCTAAAAGTTCTCTCCAAGTCTCATCTTCAAGATTCAAGCTACGATTCAATTGGGGTTTCAAATTCAAGCTAAACTCTTCTCAAATTCATCTTCCTAATCAAGGTATGTGGGGGTGATTCTTTGTCCCTTTCAAGCAAGAAGACTCAAAAATCATTAAATCTATTTTCATGAATTTTAGTCACTTTAAATATGAAATTTCATGATTGGATTTTATTAAATCTAATTAGTATATGGTTGTATTTTACCTATTATTTCAATTCATTTTGACTACCATTAAGATGATTAACATTGAATTAAGAAATTATGACTCATGCATATCCCCTTTAAAATTGATTTATGCATGGGTAAATATTAGTATGATTTAGATGTTGATTTAAATTATTCAATTTCACATTATGGTGTTGATTTTAACTTGAATCTATTTTACCCATGTTATCCTCACATCATGCATTCATTACATTCATGAGCATTGATATATGAAATTATGAAGTGGGTTAAGCCCAACTATGTTTTTCTGAAACGATTATGATATGATTCTGATAAGATATAAGCTATGACAAAAAGGTGGTCACCTATATGTCTATGATTCTGGCTCATTAAGTATTATGGGTGCTTGGATCATTACGTATATGTGAATGAGTTATTCCCTGCATAAGCATTAGCATTACAAGTATGAACTATGATTTGGCATTTGAGCCTAATATATATTGAATGGCCCGGTAAGAACATTACATTTTCTGAAAGCATGTATATGTATAAGTATTCAAGTGGGATATTATTGACCTAGCACCAATAGATTGGGGATGTTAAGGCTATACCCAAGGGCCCTCTCACTTTCCTTGAACTATGTGCCAATATAGGGACGTTAACCACTACCAAAATAATTGGGTCATACGGAATGGTTATTCATTTATGATTATGATATGCTCTGTATGATTCTGGAAAATCTTTCTTAAAAGCGTGGTCGTAAGAAAGGCGACCATCCACCGAAAAGCATGGTCTTAAGGTGTGATGTAGATTAGCCTTGGCAAGTAATCTTCTCCTATCGATGGGAGGTCATTATCAGTCTAATTCATATAATAGCTCGTATAGATTTGATATGTCGGTTATAGTCCATCCCCATTATATATGAGCATTATTGTGTTTCATGCATCATAATTTCATGGCTACTTGTGTATAAATTTCCATTAAATATACAATTCTTTTATATTATGTGTCTTTGTTATGTAACATTGAAATGCAAGTTTGGTAAGTCATATGCATTGCACGCCCGCATACTTAGTACATTCAAACGTACTAACTCATACTCTATGCCTACATGATTTACCATGTAGGGACCGTGTGTTATGATCATCCACCGCGTGACGGGTAGTTCGACTTTGAAGAGTTGGCATTGTGGTGAGTCCTATCTTCCAAGGATAAAACACCTTCCTTCTACCCATGTTATTTTCTATTTATCTTTTTAATTGAGGGTAAGCCTGGGACATGTCTTGGCCCCCATCCCATCTTATGACCAGAGGAATTTTTAGACATCATATAGACTTCTGTAGACCGTATATGTTATGTGTTGTGTTTGAAGCTTATGATTTAGTTATCTATTGGATATGGCTATCATGGATAGATTATGGGAATTATGATATGTATGTGTGATTGACGTTGAAATGTGGAAGATTCTAAGTCTTGTATTGCCCCCATAGAGTGAGTCCTACTTACCTGCCTCTTAGTTCTTATGTGCTATGGGCTATGTTTATCTATGTCATTCTCTTTTCCGTAGATATCTCCATAGCATGAGTCCTACTTTCCCATCCCTTGGAACTATGTGTTCACTATTTGAATGCACTTTCGAACTGATGATGTGGATTTTGATACTTTCAGGCTTATTTGGGAACTCTCAGGTTCCTATTCGCCGTGTCACATCTAGGCCCTAGGTCCGGGTCATGACAAAAGATGGTATTAGAGAACTAGGTTTATAAATGGTCCTCGAAGTCCAACATGTCGTGTCAAGTAGAGTCCTATTCATAGGTGTGAAGAGGGCCTCATCTATGGGTGCAAGGCTACAAGGCATTTTAGGAAATATTTCACTTTTCATGATTCTAATTGTGCCATTGTGCGTGTCTTAAAATTTCTTATCTCCATCCCTCCCTATCGAATAGGGAGAGTTACCTTGATATTGTAATACAGTCTAGGGGAGGAAGATGTTGTAATAGTCTTATAGATAAGGTCAAAGAGGGAGTTGGTGAAGGATGTGCATTGTTTGACATGCTTGCTTCTTTGGGTATTCGATGTTTTCTTAGTTGGCTGGTTATGATGGATGGTTTGTTGAAGGCTTCACATATATTGCATCTTCGTTGATCTAGTTGACTAGAAAGAAGGCCAAGTTGTATGGTCGGATGAGTGTGAGGTGAATTCTCATGCCTTGAAAGGTCGTCTTACATCGGCTTCGATTTGGCACCACTAGATTGCTTAGATAGGTTCATGGTGTATTGTGATGCTTCTCGGTTTGGGTTGTTGTTGTTGATGTTAAGGCTAAGAAAGATCTAGATCTGTCATTAGTTGGATTGAAGAGGTTGGTTGCCAAATAATGTGGTAGAGGCTTTCTCCCAAGGGGGATATGGTGCATTTTGATATCAAAGTTAGTTATGTGTTCGGGGTATGGGTGATTTTAGGGAAAATGATCATGAGTAGGGCCCATAACTCTCATTATTTGATTCAACCGGAATCTACTAAGATGTGTTGGGATTTGGAGGAGGTGTATTGGTGGCATGGTATGAAGAAGGACATAGCCGAGTTCGCAACCGGGTGCTCAAGTTGTTAACAAGTGAAGGTAGAGCACCAAAGGCCTTATGGTGTGGCTTAAGGCATTGAGATCTCTACTTGGAAGTGGTTTGAGTTAAGATGAAATGACTCTTATAGATGTGGATTTGGTGTTGGAAGCTACAAAAGGGTGAAATTGATTAAGGAAGGGTCGAAGATGGTTCGAAGTCATCAAAAGTCTTACTTGGGTGTTGAAAGAAGGATCTTGAGTTTGTAGTAATTATTGGGTGCTTATGAAGGTCTCACCAATGAGGAGAGTGGTGCATCTTGGGAAAGAGGGAAAGATAAGCCCCCGGTATGTAGATCCTTATGATATTATTGAAGCAGATTGGGGATGTAACCTATAGGTTGGATTTGCCTCGGGAAATTGAGCTCCAGTCACTCGGTTTTGCATATATCTATGTTGAGGATGTTGTTGGTGATACAAGTGTTATTTTACCTTTTGAAGGTGTTGATGTTGAGGAGGACTTTCCATATGGAGAAAGCTCCGGTTGAGATTTTTAATAAGACAAGTGAAGCGGCTTCATGACAAGGATGTGGCTTCGGCTAACGTACTTCGGAGAAATCAACATGTGGAAAGTTCTACTTTGGGAGTGGAATCAAGTATGATGCGACGATACCTTTATCCTTTCCTATCCACTCAAGCCTATTATATTAGGTTCTTTCTACTATAAGTAGTCCTTATTCTTTCACTTTTGGGTTTCATGACATGACATGCATACATGTGCAGAAAAGTGATTTTTATGATGTTTTAAATGATTTGAATATATTTTAATATGGGTTTTAAAGGTTTTATAATTTTCAAATGATGAGCTATGCATGGTACCTTGTGTTGGGATTTTTCATGTTCTAAGTCAAGTCTTTCAAGCGTTGTTCCACCACATTCGAGGACGAATGTTCCCAAGCGAGAGATGATTTAAGGACCCGAAATTTAGTACGGCCTCAATGAAGCATGAAAATTTGGTTTCAGAAAAGTTTTGGACCAAGGTGACACTTCATGGGAGCCATCACAGTCTGTATGAAATCACACGGCTCGTGTGGAGCCTCCACGGAGTAGCCCTTGGCCCATAGAGGATGTTTGACCCTTAAACGTGGTGCTTTACACTAAGGCACACCATACTTGGACCCCTCATGGTCCGTGTGACACTTCACGGACCGCGTGGTGGGCTGTGTGATGGCCTTGGGTTGAAATCCCACATCTTTCGGACCAAGTATGGTTACACGGCCCGTGGGGTGGCATGGCCTGTGAGGCCATCCCTAAAGCTTCTAGAGTGAATTTTTTCTAAGTATGGAATCATCGTCTTGTAACTTGATCATGAATTTTTTCTAAGCAGAGAGGTACGGGCAATGTCACGGCCCGTGTGGCATTACACGGTCCATGTAACCTCCCTTGAAGGTGATTTCGTTGAAAAATTCTAAGTATGGGATCTTCAAGTTCAAGTTAAGTTCACTTTCGAGCCTCCAATCCAAGCTTATTTATGTTGTTTAAGGTCATCATGGGTGTCCTACATCAAGTCAAGTTCAAACGAATTTCATTGGCTAAGTTTTCACAAGTACCAATAGAATGGTCGAATTTAAATGGGAATATCTCTTAACACAAAAAGAACAGGGTGACCCACGAACTATCAAATGGAAACTCTTTGAATTATCTTTCCAACGCATCTAGTCTCACCTCATTTCGAGTTTAGAGCAAGAAGTTATGCCTTTAATCGTAAAACCTGTCTAGGCTAGACGGGAGCCTTCACGGGCCGTGAACTTCACGGCCGTGTGAACTTCGGTTAAACATTTAAGGGGGCGTTTTATTGAGGTATTTTTTATATTTTGACCCATCCCTAAGGCTTTTGACCTTTCAAGACTAATACCTAGTTTCTAGAATTAGGCTCTCAAAATTCTCTCCAAGTCTCATCTTAAAGATTCAAGCTAGGATTCAATTGAAGTTTCAAATTCAAGATAAACTCTTCTTAAATTTGTCTTCCTAATCATGGTATGTGGGGTTGATTCTTGGTCCCTTTCAACCAAGAAGACCCAAAAATCTTTCAATCTATTTTCATGAATTTTAGTCACTTCAAATATGAAATTTCATGATTGGATTCTATTAAATCTAATTAGTGCATGAGCTGTATTTTACCTATTGTTTCAAATCATTTTGACTACCATTAAGATGATTTACATTGAGTAATGAAATTATGATCATGCATGTCCCCTTTAAAATTGATTTATGCATGGGTGACTATTACTATGATTTAGATGTTAATTTAAATTATGGATTTGTTCAATTTCACATTATGGTGTTGATTTTAACTTGAATCTATGTTACCCACATTATCCTCACATCATGCATTGCATTGCATTCATAAGCATTGATATATGGAAATTATGGATTATGTTAATCCCAACTATGTTTTTCTGAAACGATTATGATATGATTCTGATAAGATATTTGCTATGACAAAAAAGTAATCACCTGTATGTTCATGATTCTGGCTCATTGAGCATTCTCGGTGCTTGCATCATTCTATATATGTGAATGAGCTATTCCTTGCATAAGCATTACAAGTATGAACTATGATTTGGCATTTGAGCCTAAATGTATATTGAATGGTCTAGTACGAACATTGTATTTTCTGAAAGCACATATATGTATAAGTATTCAAGTGGGATGTTATTGACTTAGTACCAATGGATTGGGGGTGTTAGGGCTATTCCCAAGGGCCCTCTCCCTTTTCTTGAACTATGTGCCAACATAGGGACGTTAACCACTATCAAAATGACTGGGTCATAAGGAATGGTTATTCTTTTATGATTATGATATACTCTGTATGATTCTTGAAAATCCTTCTGAAAATCATGGTCGTAAGGAAGGTGACCATCCACTGAAAAGCATGGTCATAAGGTGTGATGTAGATTACCCTTGGCAAGTAATCATCTCTTACCTATGGGACGTCATTATTGGTCTAATTCATGTAATAGTTGCATGGATTTGATTTGTCGGTTATAGTCCATCCCCATTATATATGAGCATTATTGTATTTCATACATCATAATATCATGGCATCTTGTATTTAAATTTCCATTGAATATACAATTCTTCTATATTATGTGCCTTTGTCATCTAGCATTGAAATGCAGGTTTGGTAAGTCATATGTATTGCATACCTGCATACATAGTATATTCAAACATACCAACGCATACTCTATGCCTACATGATTTTACCATGTAGGGATCGTGTTTACGATCATCCACCGTTTGACGAGTAGTTCAAATTCGAAGAGTTGACATTGTGGTGAGTCCTTTCTTCCAAGGAAAAACCACCTTCCTTCTACCTATGTTGTTTTCTATTTATCTTCTTAATTGAGGGTGAGCCCGGGACATGTCTTGGCCCCCGTCCCATCTTATGACTAAAGGCATTGTTGGATATCATGTAAGTTTCCGTAGACCCTATATGTTATGTGTTATATTTGAAGCTTATGATTTAGTTATCTATTGGATATGGCTATGGTGGATTGATTATGGGAATTATGATATGTATGCAAGATTGACGTGGGAATGTGGAAGATCCCAAGTCCTATATTGCCCCCATAGAGTGAGTCATACTTACCCGCCCCTTAGTTTTTATGTGCTATGGGCTATGTGTATCCATTTAAATCTCTTTCCCTTCAATATCCCTATAGCGTAAGTCCTACTTTCCCATCTCTTAGAACTATGTGTTTACTATTTGAATGCGCTTCTGAACCGATGATGTGGATTTTAATACTTTGAGGCTTGTTTGGGAACTCTTGGGTTCCCATTTGCCGTATCATATCTAGGCCCCAGGTCCGGTTCGTGACAAAAGATGGTATCAGAGCACTAACTTTATAAATGGTCCTCGAAGTCCAACATGTAACGTCAAGTAGAGTCTTTTTCATGGCTGTGAAGTGCGCCATATCTATGGGTACGAGGCTACAAGGCATTCTAGGAAATGTTTCACTTTTCATGATTCTAATTGTGCCATGGTGCGTGTCTTAAGATTTCTTATCTTCAACCCTCCTTATTGAATAGGGAGAGTTACCTTGAGCTCGTAATGCAATCCAGGGGAGGAAGATGTTGTAGCAGTCTTATACATGAGGTCAAAAAGGGAGTTGGTGAAGGATGTACATTGTTTGACATGCTTGCTTCTTTAGGTATTCGAAGTTTTCTTTTGTTGGTTGGGCATGATAGAAGGTTTGTTAAAGGCTTCTCATCTATTGCATCTCTGTTGATCAAGTTGACTAGAAAGAAGGCCAAGTTGTATGGTCGGATAAGTGTGAGGTGAGTTCTCATGCCTTGAAAGGTCGTCTTCCATCGGCTTTGGTTTGGCATCATCAAATGGCTTAGATAGGTTGTAGGTGTATTGTGATGCTTCTCGGTTTGGGTTGTGGTTTTTAACGTTAAGGCTAAGCAAGATTTAGATCTGTTATTGGTTGGCTTGAAGAGGTTGATTGCCAAATAATGTGGTAGAAGCTTCCTCCCAAGGAGGAGATGGTGCATTTTGGTATCAAAGTCAGTTATGTGTTTCAGGTATGAGTAATCTTTGGGAAAATGATCATTAGTGGGGCCCATAACACTCATTATTTGATTCATCGAAAATCTACTAATATGTGTTGGGATTTGGAGGAGGTGTATTGGTGGCATGGTATGAAGAAGGACATAGCCGAGTTCGTACCCGAGTGCTTGAGTTGTAATCAAGTGAAGGTAGAGCACCAAAGGCCTTGTGGTGTCGCTCAGGACATTGAGATCTTTACTTGGAAGTGGTTTGAGTTAAGATGAAATGACTCCTATAGGCGTGATTCGGCGTTGGAGGCTACAAAAGGGTGAAATTGATTAAGGAAGGGTTAAAGATGGTTCGATGTCATCAAAAGTCTTACTTGGGTGTTGAAAGAAGGATCTTAAGTTTGTAGTAATTATTGGGTGCTTATGAAGGTCTCACCAATGAGGAGTGTGGTGCATCTTGGGAAGGAGGAAAAGCTAAGTCCCTGGTTTGTAGGTGCTTATGATATTGTTCAAGCAGATTGGGGATGTAGCCTATAGATTGGATTTGCCTCTTGAAATTGAGCTCTAGTCACTCGGTTTTGCATATATCTATGTTGAGAAAGTTGTTGGTGATACAAGTTCTATTTTACCTTTGGAAGGTGTTGAGGGTAAGGAGGACTTGTCTTATGGAGGAAACTCCGGTTGAGATTTTTGATGAGACAAGTGAAGCGGCTTCGTAACAAGGATGTGGCTTTGGCTAACGTACTTCAGAGAAATCAACATGTGGAAAGTTATATGTGGGGAGTGGAATCAAGTATGATGCAACAATACCTTAATCCTTTTCAATCCACTCAAGCCTATAATATTAGGTTCTTGCTATTCTCAGTGGTCCTTATTCTTTCACTATTAAAATTCATGAGATGACATGCATACATGTGCACAAAAATTATTTTTATAATGTTTTGAATGATTTTAATACATTTTAATATGGGTTTTAAAGGCTTTATAAGTTTCAAATGATGACATATGCATGATACCTTGTGTTTGGATGTTTCATGTTCTAAGTCAAGCCTTTCAAGCCTTGTTCGACCACATTCCAGGATGAATGTTCCCAAGGGGGAGATGATGTAAGCACCCAAAATTTCGTACGACCTCAATGAAGTATGAAAATTTGGTCTCGAAAAAGTTTTGGTCAAAGTTGACACTTCATGGGAGCCATCACAGTCTGTGTGAGGTCACGCGGCTCATGTGGAGCCTCCACGGAGTGTCCCTTGGCCCATGGAGGATGTTTGGCCCGTAAATGTGGTGTTTTAAACTAAGGCACACCACATTTAGACCCCTCACGGTCTATGTGACACTTCACAGACCGTGTGGTAGGCTGTGTGATTGCCTTGGCTTGAAATCCCACATCTTTAGGACCTAGTATGGTTACATGGCCAAGTACATGAACCGTGTTGGGTGGCACGGCCCGTGAGGCCATCTGTAAATCTTTCGGAGTGAAATTTTTCTAAGTATGGAATCATCATCTCGTAACTTGATCGTGGAATTTTTCTAAGGAGAAGGGAACGGGCAGTTTCACGGCCCTTGTGGCACTACACGGTCCGTGTAACCTCCCGTGAAGGTGACTTCGTTGAAAAGTTCTAAGTATGGATCTTCAAGTTCAAGCTAAGTTCACTTTCAAGCCTTCAATCCAAGCTTATTTATGTTGTTTAAGGCCATCATGGGTCTCCCTATGGGCTAATTAATAAAGGATTTTTATCTTCGAAACCCATTGGAAAGGGCAGTGCAAGAGAAATCATACAAAAATGATCGTTTTCCCCTACATCAAGTCAAGTTCAAAGGAATTCCATTGGCTAAGTCTTTCATAAGAACCGATAGTAGTGTCGAACTTAAAATTGGCATATCTTTTAGCACAAAAGGGACTGGATGGCCCCAAACCTATCTAATGGAAGCCTTTTGAATTATATTTCCAACGCATCTAGTCACACCTCATTCCAAGTTTGGAGTAAGAAGTTATGCTCTTTTTCCTAAAACTTGTCTGGGTTGGCCGTGAAGAGCTTCATGGGCCGTGAAACCAACCGTGTGAACTTCGGTTAAAATTTAAGGGGCCATTTTATTGAGGTATTTTTGATAATTTGACCCATTCCAAAGGCTTTTAAGTCCTTTTTAACCTCCCTCCCCCCCCCCCCTTTTATATTCCTAAACTTCTCGTACACTAATTCTAAACCCTCATTCAAGACTAACACCTAGTTTATAGAATTAGGCTCTAAAAATTTCTCTCCAAGTCTCATCTTCAAGATTCAAGCTAGGATTCAATTGGGGTTTCAAATTCAAGCTAAACTCTTCTCAAATTCATCTTCTTAATCAAGGTATGTGGGGTTGATTCTTGGTCCCTTTCAACCAAGAAGACCCAAAAATCTTTCAATCTATTTTCATGAATTTTAATCACTTTAAATATGAAATTTAATGATTTGATTTTATTAAATCTAATTAGTGTATGGGCTGTACTTTACCTATTTAGTCAATTCATTTTGCTTACCATTAAGATGATATACATTGAGTAATGAAATTCTGATCATACATGTCTCCTTTAAAATTGATTTATGCATGGGTGACTATTACTATGATTTAGATGTTGATTTAAATTATGGATTTGTTCAATTTCACATTATGATGTTGATTTTAACATGAATTTATGTTACCCATGTTATCCTCACATCATGCATTGCATTACATTCATGAGCATTGATGTATGGGAATTATGAAGTGGGTTAAGCCCAACTATGTTTTTTTGAAACGATTATGATATCATTCTGATAAGATATTGGCTATGACAAAAAGGTGATCACCGGTATGTCTTTGATTCTGGCTCATTGAGCATTCTGGGTGTTTGCATCATTCTGTATATGTGGATGAGCAATTCCTTGCATAAGCATTACAAGTATGAACTATGATTTGGCATTTGAGCCAAAATGTATATTGAATGGTATGGTACGAACATTGCAGTTTCTGAAATCACGTATATATAGGTATTCAAGTGGGATGTTATTGACTTAGCTTTGATAGATTGGGGGTATTAGGGCTATCCCCAAGGGCCCTCTCCCTTTTCTTGAACTATGTTCCAACATAGGGACGGTAACCACTACCGAAATGACTGGGTCATAAGGAATGGTTATTCGTTTATGATTATGATATACTCTGTATGATTCTTGAAAATCCTTCTGAAAAGCATGGTCATAAGGAAGGTGACCATCCACTGAAAAGCATGATCGTAATGTGTGATGTATATTACCCTTAGCAAGTAATCTTCTCCTACAGATGGGAGGTCATTATTGGTCTAATTCATGTAATAGCTCACATGGATTTGAATTGTTGGTTATAGTCCATCGCCATTATATATAAGCATTATTGCCTTTCATGCATCATAATTTCATGGCATCTTGTATATGAATTTCCATTGAATATACAATTCTTCTATATTATATGCCTTTGTCATCTAACATTGAAATGCAGGTTTGGTAAGTCATATGCATTGCATGCCCACATACTTAGTACATTTAAATGTACTAACGCATACTCTATGTCTACATGATTTTACCATGTAGGGACCATGTTTAACGATCATCCACCGCTTGATGGGTAGTTCGAATTAGAAGAGTTGACATTGTGGTAAGTCCTTTCTTCCAAGGACAAACCACCTTCCTTCTACCTTTGTTGTTTTCTATTTATCTTCTTAATTGAGGGTGAGCCCGGGACATGTCTTGGTCCCCGTCCCATCTTATGACTAGAGGCATTGTTGGACATCTTATAGACTTCCGTAGACCCTATATGTTATGTGTTGTATTTGAAGCTTATGTTTTACTTACCTATTGGATATGGATTTCAAGGATTGATTATGGGAATTATGATATGTATGTATGATTGACGTGGAAATGTGGAAGATCCCAAGTCATGTATTTCCCTCATAGATTGAGTCATACTTACCCGCCCCTTAGTTCTTATGTGCTATGTGCTATGTGTACCCATCTAAATCCCTTTCCCTTCGATATCCCCATAGTTTGAATCCTACTTTCCCATCTCTTAGAACTATGTGTTTACTATTTGAATGCTCTTCTAAATTGATGATGTGGATTTGGATACTTTGAGGCTTGTTTTGGAAGGCAAGTTCTAAGTTAGCACAAAACACATGAGCAATTTAAAGCTCATACTCACATAGCACTGATTACATTATTAACAAAAGACTCTCATATTATACTTTTTATCTCAATTTCTCCTCACTTATCAGAACAAATATTGTCAACACACCTAAACATGTGTATTTACTAGCTAAACTACTAATGAAACTTTTTGGTGGGTATCATTTTACAAATAAAACACAAAACATGCTATATGCCATATTACCTGAATATCCTAAATGTGACGGTTCAGCAGAAAGTAAATATCCATGGGGAAGAAGAAGACTGGCAAGAAAATCGCAGAATAAAAAATTGGGGTAGCAATGGGCTTAAGCTACTAGGACTTCACTGAGGCCCCTTACTTACCACACCCCATTGAAAAAGATATGCATTGTCTCCAGTGGCCGCAATAAAAGCAAAACAAAAAAGGGTCAAAAATCATACCTGGGCACCTAAGCGCCAGTATCCACCTTGGGTTGCCTCCCAAGCAGTGCCTGATTTATTGTCGCAACACGACTTGGACAAATTGATTACTCAAACTTCACCAATTGCTAAGTCTTTATTTTTCAAATCATCTAGTCGCTTCATGGTTTCGCAGATGTTGAAGACAACTTCTGCGTCGTTAAATTAGAACATGAGTTAGTTGCCTTCCATATCCACTAGTGCTTGTCTTGTGGTTAGAAACGGTCTTCCAAGGATGATTGGACGTCGAAGTCAACTTCGCAATCTAGAATCACAAAGTATGTAGAGAATATGTACTTTTCAACTTTGAAAAGAACATTGTATAATATCCCCACTGGCTTCTTCACCGGGCGATCGACCATCAATAATCGCATGCTCATCGGAGTTGGGGCTCCTAATCCATGCATTTTGGAGACAGCAAGGGGCATCAAATTAATGCTAGCACATAGATCACATAGTGCCTTTGCAAACTCGACATCCCCAATGGTGCAGGGTATGGTGAAAGCACCAGGAGTTTTTTTGCTTCTGAACTAAGGACCTTGTAGTAGTTGCACTGCAATGTTGAAGCTCTTGGGAGAGCTCCTAACCCACAATAAATTTTTTATTAACCAGGTCCTCATGTACTTCACATACCTTGACATCTTCTCCAATGCAATAATGAGAGGGATGTTGATAGAGAGTTGTTTCAGCATAGAGAGAAAGTGCTTGACCTTACCTTCCTCCTCCCTCTTTTTGATTCTCTGAGGGAAGGGGCGAGGAGGCCTAGGAATGGGCTTCAACTTCTATGGTGCTTCAGAAGCTTCACTCACCATATCCTTGCCATGATCATCTCATGTGTATGCATCCTTGGCTGTAACTATCTCCTCTTGAATATCATCCTTATCAACTGGCATGGGAGGATCAATGGTGCTCTTGCCACCACGACTAGTAACCTCCATACATTGCCCTTTATTCTTAGGATTCTAAACTGTGTTGTTAGGCGGTGTACCCCTCTGACGCTGATTTAGTCGAGTAGACACTTGTCCAAACTATTGTTCTTGTTGTTTGATAGCCACAGAATGAGAAATAATTTTTTCTGATTAGTGCTTGAAATCTCAGATTTCATACCCCTTAGAGTCTCAACCTGTCTCAACTTTCTTCAACGGGCAAATCAAATATGTCCTCAATCCTTAAACTACTTGCACTTGCCTCACGGTTATATGGTGGCAAATAGGGACCAATTCTGAAGCCATTGCTCGACCCCATCTGCATCTTTTTCTAAACCCCTGTTTAGATCATAGTATCCTCTGTGGTAGTCCCTGAAAGTTCCATTTCTGTTGAAGTTCTGACCTTGGGTTTCTTGACTTTCGTGCCAATATTCCTTGTTTGATCCTTGGGCGTTGGTCCGAAAACCCCCCGTCTGAGCAACCACATAACATATGTCCTCCTTATAATAAGGCTTATCTAACATGGGTCATGTGGAGGTTGATGAACCACTGCATTGACTTACTCCTGGTTTGGCTTCATCATCACCTCCATACCTGTGTAGATTCGGGTAAGCTCTTGCATAATTTCTTCGTTGATCTTTGCTTGCTCCAGACCAACAATGACAGGTCACAAACATTTGGTAGATTCCCTATCTTTCTCCCCCATGCACGATTAGTCTTGACCATTCTCTCTATCCATTTTGCTATCCTTGCGTGCGGCTGATCTAAGAATATGCCCTCTATGATAGTGTTAGCACAAGCCTAACTGCTCCCATCAAGGGCACGGTAGAAGATCTCCACCAAGGCATCATTAACTGCCTTGTGTTCTGGGACTCCCCTAAAGCATTTAGTGAACTACTCCAAAGTAGTGCCGATCGAATCACTTGGATATTGCTGAAAGTTGTTGATCTAGTCCTTTAACTTGAGCTTCTTTGATCCATGGAAGTACCTCTCCATAAAGGACTTCTGCAATTCTGCCCTATGGTGATCGAACTCAGCGGAGCTCAAATAGTAATAATGCCGCATTGCCAGTAAGGGAAAACGGGAAGACATGAAGTTTCATAGCATCCGTAGACAAATTATATGTGCCCATCACACTTTTGCAAGAAAATACAACATTGTGTAGATGGTTGTGAAGATCCTCCAATGGTAAGCCCACAAATAGCCCATGGTTTTGCAGCAAGTGAAGCAACCCACTTGAGATAATGAACTTTGTGTCTTCCGGTAGTGGTGGCAACACAATTGCTCCAGTCACCTCCATGGCCATAGGATTTAGCCTATGTTGGTTCCATTGATAAGCATTGGCATTAATGTCTGTAGTTGTGGAGCAATGTCCTCAAGAGGATGTGGGTTCTCATGATCAGAATTTTCAGTCTCATTCATGTTAAAAGCTGCATGGTCGTGTTTTGGCATTATATTGGGAAATTATTCTCAATGTTCTGTCGATATCTGGGACAAATGGAGTCAAGGATCTGCCTCAACTTCATGCATTGGGTATAAACTACACTTACACCTTGCAAAGCAAATAAGAACAACAAAAAACATAAAATGTGAAAAATAAGGATTAAAACTCAAATCACTATAAATTGACTAAGTCTAGCCATATTCCCCGGCAATGGAACAAAAATCTTGATGTCACCCAAGTTGCACCTCCTTTTTTAGAATAAAGCAGTCGTTGCCAAGAAATAGAACCTAACAAAGGTTAGGGTCGAACCCACGGGAATACATAGACTCAAGAGAATTCATTGACAACAATTTGAGTAGTTAATCGACTTACTTTCCCAAAATGGGGGGCGGGGAGGGAGGTTGCAATAATCTATGGAGAAATAAAACTAACTAAAACGAGAGTGGAATCAATATGGATAGAAACAAGGGTAAAGTGTTCCCTATGATTCCCTAACTTAGTATCACCCTAATACTCTTCCAGTGTGTAGCATGCAGGATGATAAGTTAAGTTCACCAAACCCTCTGGTCAAAGGTGAGAGGAAGGTTTTACTATGTGACTTGGCCCATCTCTATAGTGTGCATACGAAACCTTGCATTACTAACCAATACCTATTAGTCCTAGTACAACCTCCCCTTTGCCTAGTTTGTTTGATTAGATGAGAACATATCAATCGAATCCTATTAATTAATCTCTTTTTCTATTCATTACTACTTGGTCCAGTTAGTAACACTAGGTGGGTTCTAATATTGGCCACCACTAGAACACATGAAAAAAAAAAGAGTTAACCAATACATGCATGCACACTTTTCAAGAATTATAATAATATCCTATTTTATCTTGTTAGTTTTTCATGGTTCCCACAACCCTAGTTATTGATTTAGCTACTCATACTGTGTGTAGATACAAGACTTATGTAGTGGAACAACATAATGGTGTACTTACACAATTGAATTAAGAAGAAGCAAATGCAACTTTAAAGAGAATCACAAGATCAAAGATGAAATCAAAGTACAAGTGCTCTCAATGCTCTCCAATGTAATCTAATTATTTTCTCTCTCTAATTATTGTGTTTTCTGTGTACTATGCAAAAACTCCTGAATAACAACGTAAAAACCTATTTATAATATTTAAAATACATGACATGAACAAAATAGGATCCCTAAGTCGGCACGCCTCATGAACTAGTGTGCGGGTTGTATTGCATTCCATGGCCCATAATTGGGTCTCGTACAAAGCTGCTGGAATTCTAGACTTCAAGTCTATATCACACCTTCTATGACACATAAAGTGGTTTACCACCCGTAGAGTAGTTTCGTCTAATGAATCTTCAAAAAGTCCCAATCTCTGATCCTCAGGGTAAGAATCATGTTCTACGACTTGTAAATCATTCCACGACTCGTCTGCTTGCTTATAGAACCAACTTAAGAAAATTAATCCCTAACCACTCTACGACCAGTAGAATGACCTATGGCTCGTAAAGGGTCTCGTGCTGCATGAAAAAATAACAACTTCTATATTTCATCAGAAATCAAGGTCAATCCTAGAATACTACAAATATAACACAAAATTACATAAAACCAACTAACATCACATTGAGAACACACAAAGTTTTAAGCATCAAAAGTGTTGTATTTTGACAGCATATCAGTTTTTCCAAGGTTTATATTCAAAAGTTGGTAAATTTGCATAGGTTGCCATTGTCTATTATATCGGATAGAGGCGTTCAATTTACTTCTCATTTTTTGAAGTCATTCTAAAAAAGGCTAGCACAGAGGTAAAGTTAGGTACCGCGTTCACCCTCCAACAGATGGACAAGCCGAAAGAACAATATAAATGTTAGAGGATATGTTGAGGGCTTCTGTGCTTGATTTAAAAGGAAGTTAGGATGAGCACTTACCTCTCATTGTATTTGCTTATAACAACAGTTTTCACACAAGTATTGGTATGGCTCCATTTGAAGCATTGTATGGTAGACGATTTAGATCACCGGTAAGATGGTTTGAAGTTGGAGAAATGTCCTTAATTGGACCAGATTTAGTACTTTATGTCGTGGAAAAGGTGAAAAATATAAGGGAAAGGTTATAGGCTTCCCAAAGTCATCAAAAGCCATATGCCAATATTAGGGGAGGATAATTAGAGTTTAATGAAGGTGATTGGGTGTATTTGAAAGTTTCCCCAATGAAACAAGTGATACATTTTTGTATGAAGGGAAAATAAAGTCCTAGATATGGGGGACACTATGTGATAGTAAAAAGAATTGTGAAGGTAGCCTATGAATTAGATTTGCCTATGGAATTAGCTATGGTTCATTTGGTGTTTCATTTCCATGCTAAAAAATTGCTTGGGTGATCCTAACTCCATTGTTTTATTGAAAGATGTGTCTATTGAGGAATATTTGACTTACGAAGATGTACCAGTTGAAATTTTGGGCCGACAAGTAAAGAAGTTAAGAAATAAAGAAGTTGCATCTGTCAAAGTGATATGGAGGAATCAACAAGTTGAAACTACTACTTGGGAGGCTGAGGCGGACATGATGGAATGATACCCTTACCTTTTTCCTTCAATTCATGCCTAATGTACTTAATGTAAACTATTCCTTCGAAATTCTCACAAATGCATATTTCTTGTTAAGTTGCATGCATGCATGATCATGAAACTATTTTTAATGATATTTGATGCGTAAGTTTGATAATTTTATAAAAATGGTAATTAACTTGCATTTTTGAATTTATGTTATGATCATGGTTGTGTTTAAGTGTAATGTTGTCTCATTCAAGGAGAATGATACCAAGGAGAAATATTGCAACACCCCTTATGTTTTTAGACCTAGAAAATTGAGACAAGAAATTTATTGATGGTCTAACTCAATGAGCCACACCACAACCCATAGAAGGAACCACAAGTCATAGGTGGTCTCGTTGAAAGTGCCCAGGAAAAATGAAAACATAGAGGATTTTTGGGAGTTGACTTATATGATACCAGACGAGTCGTAGAAGTACTCATGACGCATAAGTTGGTCTTGTAGGAAGGAGGCTTAAGGAACCTAAAATTTGTCTAAGTTTGGGATCATTTTATGAGAGGATTTATGACCCATAAATGGATCTAAGAGTTGTACTACATGTTCGTGTCTTAGAAGCTTTAATTCTAGTAGCTCAACTTTTGTGACACCCTAGGCAACGAGGCAAGGTACAGACCATAGGTGCATCCACAGGCCATAGAAAGGGTTTCATGGACGGCTCTGAGAATTTTTAAGGAAGGGTATTCTTAACATTTCCAATCCATCCAAGCCTAAACTACATCATTTTAGATAGCCTAACTACCTTAATCGACCTAACCTCTATAAAGTCATATTCCAAATTCATTCAAAACTTTTAATCCTCATAATTCTCTCAAGGGTACTCAATATTTCTCTCTCTAAGTCAAAGGTTCCATTGAATGTAAAGCGTAAAGGTTTGATTTAGGATTTTCGAATTTCTTTAATAAATTATAAGGATTCTACTTGAGGTATGTAGGGATTCATTCATGGATTAGTTTCATCCATGAAGTCCAATCTGAAACCTCCTTTTATCACAATTTCATGATGATATTTCTGATGGGCTTTTAAACTATGACTCCTAATGCATGGATTATGTTTCCTATATGATGATTATGATTAATTATGCATGATTTATGATGAATGACATGATGGATATGATTTTCACGCAAAGTACGTATTTTTAAAGTATGCAAGATTAGGGCTTAATGACTTGATGAGGGTTCCTTTATCAATGATCCAATTTGATTTTAATTACATGTTTTTTCTATGAATCTGACCCAATTGCATGATTTTGAATCAAATGTTTATGAGCCTACACTTAGCCCTAGTCTCCTATGATGAAGTTATGAGATTTTATGATTAATAAGTAGGAAAAGCGTGTTTTACATGATGATGATGATAATACGACAATGATGATTTTATGAAAGCTATGATGATTCTATGATAAATAGGGTGATAAAAACCCATGATGTTAAGGTAGGAATATCTACCCACACAATGATAAAAGCAAGTAGAAGGACTATTTTTATGACATGATGTTTTCATGAAAGTTGTGACGACTATTTACGAAGAATAAAAGTGTGATTTTAATGAAATTTTGAACTGTGTTCAAAGCTATGTATACACATGATTTATATATTTCATGGGATATGACTTAGCACTAAGTGGACTTTTGTGAGGGGAACCATCTCCAAGGGTCCTAATCTAAATCATCAAGTCCCATAACTATGTGCCACCATAAGAGTGATGTTCATGTTTTATACCTTAAAGGTGTGCTACTAGATCCAATTAGCTTATATGATGAACACTCAATGGACTAGGATAGATCCTAAAGGGTGGGTTCAAATGATGGTTCTCACCATTATAACTCCCTACGTTGGCATGGGGAGACCACTTGCCAGGTGGAACTCTATCACTTTGCATGCATCATCATATATCATAAATGGCCTACTTGGATCCACTGGACTAGCCTATAAGGGCTCCTATGGTGGCACATAGTTAATGGGGAATAAGGTTGCTTCGAAGGTTCACTCACCGAACCCAACCATGATGCCTCATTTGGCGCTAAGTTATCCCATGTAATAAAAAACATATTATTAGTCAAATTATAACACTTTAGGATCATAAGTAGCAATCACAAAAGTAGATCAAACTTAAGAAACCACCAAGTGAGCATTGTCTTTCATCTTGGGGACTTTCTTAAACATCTTACAGGTCATTGCCATCATGCTTATATCTTTGACAAATCATAACTTTAAAACCTTTCTTTTCCACCCTAATCTTTATCATATATCATGTAAAACTTGACTTGAAACTTAGTGGGCTTAATTATAAGCTAAAATATTCCTAAATAATGAGAGAGTATGCTTATTCAAAACATGTAAAAAAACTGACACTTCATTACTTAAACTTACACCATTAGGGTCATCATTAGCAACTCAAGATACATGAAAATTCTTAGTAGAACATCACAAGGTAACATTGGGAACATGTAGTATCATAAAACATCATGAAATCATTATTAGCATGCATGGTCATGTTAAGGAACTTAAAGAAAGGTAAAAAAAAATTAAGTAGGACTTTTTGGGTTTACGGTGACCCACAAATCAACTCACATACCTTTGGTAAGCCTATGAAGAGGGAATTTGTTGTTATGGAAAAGCATCTTTGAAACCCTTGCCTCCTTAGTTTGTTATTGTCTTCTAGAGAGAATATTTTTGCTTTAGGAAATTTTAGAAGTGGGAGAATGAAAGTAATCGGAGCATCCTTAGAGTTTAAGGTCTGATTTAGGGCCCTAGGAGTCCAAAAAATAAGACAAGGTTTAGGCTCAAAATTGGTAGAAAGGACAAAACTTCCCTTCATTGAAACTACCGAATTCAATCTATGAGACCCAAATTATGGGTTGTCGATGGAACCATGAACCGTAGCTCATGTTATCTTGGTCACCTTTTTCAATATGTTAAAATGGGTTGTCAACCAACAACCATGAAACCACTATCTAGGGGTCGTACTTCAATCCACAAGTCGTGGATGGCCTCATGGAATCCTTCAGAATTCAACTCTTTTAACTAAACCCTTCTATACTCAAATTAAGGAATAGAGTTAAAAAAAAATTTGTTTTCATTGTTTAAGCAGCAATTTCTTATTTTTTTAATAAATCTAAAATAAAACAAAAAAGGAATTTTGACGACAAAATAGAAAGAAAAGAACCCATTTTGTATCGCTCAAAATTCACAATTAGTCATACAAAATTTCATTAATTAGAAAAATTTTACTTATCTGAGTCTCTATATATGAAGGCAAATGAAATGTCGTGTAGTGGTTACGAACCGACTTGTTAATCATGGATTACCTTCCAGATACCCTAATCTTTTTCATGTTTGGAACTCACACCCACGATCCTTTCTACATACCACTTTTCCATCTATTGGTCGTTGATCACATTTTGGTTCACTCTGCACTTACAAAAGTTTTCCTTTTCCTAAAGTTCCTGTCCACGAGCCTAGTCTATAGCTCATGGTTTGAACTATGAGCCATGGGCTTGGCTTCGTGAAGTGACCCTGGTCACCTTTACACCAACTTTTCTGTACTTTCTAGGCTACAAAGTTGGGGGTTATTATTAAATTAATTGGAAATGATTAAAAAGCCCTTCATTTAAAAATCGGCAGAGTCATTCATGAGACACCATTATGGATCATAATCTCATCCATGAGTTGTAGTTGGCCCTCGTGGAACACATGTCATAAAATTTTAGCTACCCAAAAATTACACTTTGAAACCACGAAAGCCCTTCTACAGTTTGTAGTTCAATTTATTGACTATGAATCCCACCGTAGAGTGACTTCTAGACTTAGAAAACTTTCCAATTCTCAGGATACTTTCCACGACCCAATCCACGAGTCATGGTTCCATTCATGACCTGTCCTGTTCTTGGTGAAATAAATTCTAGTGACTTGAAAAATTTTCCAACTTTCTGGACTCTAGTTTATGAGACCTTTCTAAGGGACTGTTGTTTACTCCACTGGCTCATGAAACCAACCAGTCCCAAAATTTTATAACTTTTCATCTTCTAGGCTTTTCAACATATAGGGTGTTACATACATGATGATATCATATAGGAAAATATGTTTTAGTATATTGGAATATACTAAGTTTGTGAGATGCAATGCAACATGGAATTTTAATGCCATCATTCAGAAATTAAAAGACTTTAATCCATGAAAAGGTAAATTCATCATTTACATGAGCTTAAGTATGCACGAGGAATATCATTCAATATGAAGTAAAAGTAATGAAACATATGAAACACATGTGATGGAACGAAGACATCAAATCCCACACTTTGTGAAATTGGACTTTAATCGACATATAAGACCATGTGAGCTACTACATGGAATCTAACATAACCCCCTATGTTGGCATGGGGAGACCATGTCACGCCCCGGGAGGGTACCCTTGCCATGGCCGGCACTAAGAGACTATTTCTAGTCCCCAAGCGAACCACTTGGCCTCATCACATTCATCCAATCAATATTAAACATAACAGCGGAAGACAAAATATGAAAAATGGTGATTAATATAAAGAGGTTATAGGCCAACAATCAAATTTTTATTCTTTGACAAAGAAATAGTTTTAGAGAAATCAGTTATGACATAAAGACCTCAACATCAACTCATTACTATCTAGTCTATGAAGCCTCTAACTCTACAATCTAGATGGTGCCAATGACAGGTTTATGGCTACCTCAAGTCAAATAAAAGAATATTTAAACTCTAGTGGCTAGATGATAGTAACATGGAAATCCTCCGAAAACAAGGAGGTATCACTGATTAGCTGAATGAGAATAGATCCTTAACAAAATGCCTATTGATGATCTCTAATACTTGTCTCTACATCATATAATGATGCAATTCAAATGGACGTCAATATATAGAATGTACTAGTATGTAAAATGGCTGAATGAAATAGATATAAGCATAATAATATAGAATAACCTCAAATCTGAAGATACTCAGTCGGAAAATCAAATGTCTATCTAAGCAAGAATAAGGAGTAGACAATGACCAATCAATACCAATCCAATCCAAATCCAATCAAAGCAAATCAGAGTACTAGTAGTATATAACCTATTTGGGAGTTTCTCATATCCAACAACAATTAGTTATGAGCCAGTGATTGTACAACAATCCCGCTGATATTCCCACAGTTGTTTCGTACTTGCCATGTAAAGAACGAATCAAACGCATAATGGATCTTTATAATCGACCGATTAAGTCCTATTGTTTAAGGACAATAAAATAGGTACATGTCCGACTTTAACGGACTTAGTCCTAAAAATAGGAAGTTGTTCGAATTTAACAGACTTAGTTCATAAACTAGGAACCTGCCCAACATTAATGGAATTAGTTCAAAAAATAGGAACATGTCCAATTTTAATAGACTTAGTCTACTTCTACGCTTGGCGACGTAGTTAGTGAATCCGAGTTTGACTTACTCTTACTTCTTTTGGTGTTCAATACCCCTCCCAAGACTCAATGCTCATAAGACATCCATCTCATTAACTCAATTAGTCTCATAAGGACTCTTATCATCTCATTAACTCAAACTCATTTGGGCCTTTCGGCCTATCATCTCAATTATCTCATTAACTCAATTCTTAATCAATAGCTTAACGCTTAGATCAATCATTAAGAAGAAGTCAATTTGGCAAATCTCTAGTGTGCAGTTATGAATACTCATGGGACCATCAAGCTCTATTAACTCATCATCAAGCTCATATCACAATTACAATAAACATACTCAAGTCAAGGCTCTAGACTCAATCCCTAGGTTCACTCGTGCATCTTTTACAAAGTAATACATATAGGGTTTATGAAATAACTCATGTAAACGCATTTCCTCAATAAATCAAGTTTATGATGATCATCAACATTTAAAAATACGTAGGATAAGTATAATTTATAAGAAAACATGCATAAAGATTCAATATACTCAAAATCTCTCTATTACCATCAACGGGGGCATATGGAAGAATATCCCCATATTGTAGTTTAGCCATACATATGTGGGAAGAAGGTAGACAATCAACTTGGCATGAATCTAGCTTGAATTCCTCGAATCCTCGCTCTTTACTCTTCTCTCTTCTCTTTAGCCCTAGGTTTTTTGGTTAGAATGTTCAGAAAGTCTTAGGAACGGGTTAAAACCTCTTTTTATATCTAAAACGACCAAAATTAGTCATAGGTTATGTTTAGGAGGGATTGGTAAAAGTCTGGAATGCCCCTCAGGAAAAAATGACCAAATTTACACTTCGAGGAATCATGTCCGCGACGCGGACTTGGGCAATCTTCACTGTTTATCTCTAAAAATCTTTCGATCAAATTTTCTAATCCCCTAAAATATTTTAGGATCACACAA
Source organism: Solanum rostratum (assembly GCA_029948455.1). Lineage (NCBI taxonomy): Eukaryota > Viridiplantae > Streptophyta > Magnoliopsida > Solanales > Solanaceae > Solanum > Solanum rostratum. The sequence goes on from CM057053.1 coordinate 28,383,693, forward strand.
AAGTATAAGTCCACGGCAGGTCCGCACCGCGGGCCTGTCACGCACTTATTCTTGAATTGTGTTTCACATCGAAAAATTATCTTTTGATTTGATTGCTCTAAAAATCAACCGAGACCATCTCCCCACATAATTTTCAATGTTGATCGCATTTTTAGCATCGAAATTTCCATCAAAATTTTGGAAAACATGTTATGCAAGTATCTCCCATCTAGGGGTATTTTAGTAATTTTACTGGATGTTACATTATATTTCCCTTAGGATCATTCGTCCTCGAATGACGAATAACGGTAGACCTCAAGGCATAAATAACGATTTGAACTCTACTCATTACTCAACCAACCAATCTCTACCAAACTTATCGACCGATCTGGACAATCACAATTTACTCAGAATAGATAAATCAGTTTAGATCAAGGTTAGAGACATTCTTTAGACATTTTCATTATCAGGCACGAATGGAACATTAAAACTCAATAAATTTGAATCAATTAAACGTCTCGACAATTAGTCATTTGAACTCAAGAAGGAAGCCTTCAACTCTAATCGAGAATGGGGCCATCATGATCTACAAGACTCTATAGACACTCTAAAGCTCAATTACTCATCTCAACTACACTCCTTTTCATGACACTATACTTCATTGATTCAAGCTTTTAACTTCCATTCAAATCTACGCTTAACCACATCCTCTTATTTTGTTCAAGCCTGATTCTAAACCCCAACTACTCATCTCTGAGAGGGGTTTGTAACGGGGCTCTGTCGCGGATCCTCACTGTTTTGCATCTCGAAACGAAAAATTATCTTTTGACTCGATCGCTTTAAAAATCAATCGAGACCTTTTCCCCACTCAATGTTACGTGCTGATCATAAATCCAGCCTCAGATTTGCTATCTGAGCATTAGGAGATGCGTTATGCGCACCTCTCTCCTCTAGGGGTATTTTGGTAATTTTACTAGTAATTACATCATCTTCCCCTTGGGATACTTTGTCCTTGAATGATGAGAAGAAGTTGTATTATGGCACGAATAGACTCAAGACTCATCTCGATACTCACTCAACAACTCAACTTCTCAACTCTTCATCGACCTCAATAACTCTACTCAGAACATCAAGAATAGACACATCACCTCGAGAGAGAAACATCAATTTTAAGTTAAGAATAGTAATATTACCTTCGATATTCTCATTATCAGGCATGAATAGGTGCGGGTATTTGCCTCTCATCTCTTCTTTAGCTTCCCACATGGCTTCCTCAACAAATTGCTTCCTCCGCAAAACTTTAATGGAGGCTATCTCTTTGTTTCTCAGTCTGTGAACCTGTTGATCAAGGATTTAGACTGGAATTTCCTCATAGGACAAGCTATCTTTGACTCCAGTGCTCTCAATAGGGATTACCAAGGCAGGATCTCCCAAACACTTCTTCAACAAAGAAATGTGGAACAACGAATAGATTTTGTCTAACTCAGAAAGTAACTCTAGCTCATAAGCAACCTTCGCAATTTTCTGCACAATCTGATAAGGGTCAATATACCAAGGACTTAATTTCCCCTTCTTCCATAACTCATGACACCCTTCATGGGTAATACCTTTAAGTACACCCAATCGCTCACCTCGAACTCTAAGTCCCTTCTCCTCACATTGGTGTAAGACTTCTGACAGCTTTGTGTAGTCTTTAACCTCTCTCTAATAATTTTTACCTTCTCCATAGACTGGTGGATAAGGTCAGGCCCAATCAACTCAGCTTCTCCAACCTCAGACCACCCAATGGGTGATCTACACCTCCTCTCATACAAGGCCTTATAAGGGGCCATTTGAATGCTCACATGATAACGATTGTTATATGCAAATTCAATCAGTGGTAGATAGTTATCCCAATTCCCTTTGAAGTCAAGGACATAGGCTCTCAACATATCTTTTACCGTTTGAATAGTGCACTCCGCCTGACTATCCGTCTGTACTCAGATTTACATTGGTACCCAATCCCTTCTAGAAAGACCTCCAGAAGTGAGAAGTAAACTGCGCTCCTCTATCTAAAATGATGGACAAGGGAACTCCATGAAACCTCACAATCTCTTGGGTGTACATCTTGGTGTACTCGTCCGTAGTATTAGTTGTCTTGACTGTCAAGAAGTGTGCTGATTTAGTCATCTTGTCTACAATCACCCATATGGAATCATGCTATCTCCGGGATCTCGGTAGGCCGGTGATGAAGAACATGTTAACCATCTCTCACATCCACTCTGGAATCTCAAAGTTTTGACCCAATCCACTTGGCCTTTGATGCTCAACCTTCACTTGTTGGCGATTCGGGAACTTTTAAACAAACTCAACAATGACCCTCTTCATTCCACTCCACCAATAGACTTCTCTTAAGTCGTGGTACATCTTAGTGGAGCCCGGATGAGTGGAGTATCTAGTGTTGTGGGCTTCATCCATGATCCTCTTTCAGACTCCATCAACATCAGGAACACATAGCCTACTCTAGTATCTCAACACCTCATCTCCCCCTTTGGAGAAGACCATCACTTTTTGTTTGTGGACAGCCTCCTTCAATTAGAATATGATAGGATCTCGATCTTGTTTCTCTTTTACCTCTGTTACTAGGGATGATGCAGACCTACTCTGAACAGTGATTCCTCCCTCGTAATTTTCCTCGAGTTGGACTCCCAATCGAGCCAACCTGTGCACTTCCTTCACTAGCTCTTTCTTCTTTTCCTCAACATGGGTTGTGCTACCCATTAACAACCTACTAAGAGCATCAGCAACAATGTTAGCTTTACCTGGGTGGTATAGGATGCTCATGTCATAATCCTTGAGCAACTCCAGCCATCTCCTTTATTGCAGGTTGAGCTTTCTCTGACTGAAGACATATTGTAGGCTCTTGTGGTCAGTGAACACGTCCACATGCACTCCATACAAATAGTGGTGCAAGATTTTAAGTGCAAGCACTACCACTGCCAACTCAAGATCATGGGTCGGATAGTTCCTCTCATGAACTTTAAGCTGCCTGGAAGCATAGGCTATCACATTCCTTCTCCACATCATTGCACAACCCAACACAACTCTTGATACGTCATATTATATCACAAAATCTTCCGTCCCATCGGGCAAACGTCAAAACAGGTATGGTGGTCAATCTCGTCTTTAACTCTTGGAAGCTCTTCTCACATTCCTCAAACCACTGAAACTTTACCTTTTTCTAAGTCAGCTTGGTCGATGGTGCGGATCGGGAAGAAAATCCATCAACGAATCTGTGGTAGTAGCCTGCCAACCCCAAGAAACTTCTTATGTTAATTGGAGAGGTTGGTCTTGGCCAGTTCTTAACCGCTTCAATCTTCTGGGCACCTACTCGAATTCTGTTACCCAAAACAACATGGCCTAGGAAAGCCACTGACTTGAGACAAAACTCGAACTTTGAGAACTTTGCATACAATTCATGGTCCTTAAGAGTCTGAAGGAAAATTCTAAGGTTTTTTAAGGACAATTCTAAGGTTTTTGGCATGCTCCTCTTCATCCTTCAAATACACCAAAATATCATCAATGAACACGATTAAAAATATGTCAAGGTAGGGTCTGAACACTCTATTCATCAAGTCTATGAAATTTGCAGGTGCGTTCGTCAATCCAAAGGACATGACCAAGAACTCCAACTGGCCATATCTAGTCCTGAAGGTTGTCTTTGGAACATCACATTCTCTCACTTTCAACTGGTGGTAACCCGATCTAAGGTATATCTTAGAAAAGCATGAGGCATCTTGAAGTTTGTCAAACAAATCATCTATACTGGAGAGAGGATATTTATTCTTGATCATGACCTTGTTTATTGCCTATAGTCTATGCACATCCTGAGAGACCCATACTTCTTTCGTACAAATAGAACGGGAGCACCACAAGGAGAAACACTTGGCTAATTAAAGCCCTTCTATAACAAATCCTTCAACAACTCTTTCAACTTAGCGGGGCCCATCCTATATGGGGAAATTGAAATAGGTGACGTATCAGAAAGAACATCAATCCAAAGTCGATCTCCCTATTAGAAGGGACTCCAGGTAATTCCTCAAGGAACTCATTCACAATCAGAACTAACACAAGAGTAGGGGACTCGATATTCTTAGATTTAACTCACATGAGGTGGTAAATACAGCCTTCACAAATTAGCTTTCTAGCCCTCATGTAGGAAATAAACTTACCCTTGGGCATAACAGAACTTCCCTTCCACTCTATGATCGGTTCATTTGGAAATTGGAATTTGAAAACTTGGGTCCTAGCATCCATTGAGGCATAAAAGGCATGGAGCTAATCCATTCCAAGGATTACGTCAAAGTCAACCATCTCCATTTCTACCAAGTCAGCCAAAGTATCCCTATGATAGATAGATACTACACAATCTCTATAGACCCTCTCAGCTAAGATAGACTCACTAGTAGGAGTAGAAACAATATAAGGCTCAAGCAAACACTCTGGAAAAATCTCAAATTTATTGGCCACATAGGGAGTCACAAAAGATAATGTGGCACCCAGGTCAAGCAGTGCATAACAATTATAAGAAAAGACTTAGAGCATACCCATAACAACATCTGGTGCAACCTCTTAGTCCTGTGTATTACCCATCACATATAGACGGCTTGTTCTGCCTCCTACACCCACAATAGTAGCCTTCTGATGATTGCTCGTAGGGGGCACTGTAGAAGACTGAGCTTTGTTACTCCTATCACCCCATCTTCTCGTAGGACACTCACTCTAAAAATGGTCAGGTTGTCCACATGAATAACAAGCATTTGTGCCTTCACGGTACTTACCAAGGTGAATTTTTCCACATCTACCACAAGGTGCCTTTCCTCTCGGACCTTGGGTCACACTAGCATAGGACTGAGGACCCCGAGCTCTGAAATTCTGGTGACCATAAGATTTCTAATCATACTTATTTTGTTGAACAGGTGCACTTGCCACTAAGGGTGCATAGCTAGAAGACCTTTTCTGAGAGTAAGTTCTATCACCCTTATTCTGCATATATTGGCTAGGCTCATGCCCTGCCGATTTGGCCTTCTTACTCTACTGCTCTCCCTATCCTTTTTCCTGTCCTTCTCCATTTGCTTGGCATAGACCATAAGTCTAGAGATGTCCATACCTAGAATCAGCAATGCTGCCTTACACTCCCTCTTTATATGCCTGCGCATTCTAGACACAAACTTTCTCATCCTCGCCCTCATATCCAGAACCATCTCTGGGGCATATCGGGATAGTTGAATGAACTTGAGGCTGTACTCTTTGACAGTCAACCCCTCTTGCTTCAAGTTCGTGAACTCCTCACCCTTGCCTCCCTCAACCTTTGGGGAAAGAAGTGGTCGAGGAAAGCACTCTCAAACTCCTCCCACTCAGCAGGTTCAGCATCCTCACCTCTACCATATTCTCATTGGTTATACCAGACATTAGCAACATCCTTAAGCTGATAGGAGACAAGCTCGACTCCCTCATCCTCATTTGCATGTATGGCCCTAAAAATCTTGCATATCTCATCAATAAAGTTTTGCGCGTCCTCCTCAACCTTAGACCCCGTATAAGCTGGTGGGTTCATCCTCAAGAAATCTTTGAGCCTGGTTGCAGCTGTAGGCTCTTGGGAGCTGGAGCTAAGGGCTTGGGGACCTCAGCTATAACTCTAGGAGGCCACCAACTGTGTGAGCATAGAAATGAAGTTTACTTCCAATGTGGAGACTGACTTAGCAGGTGGTGCCTATAGAACCTTAGTAGCTCTGGCAGGTTGGCCACGTCTCCTCATCTAAATTTGGGTAGGGACTCTGATGGGGGATTCTCAACATTTGGGGTGGAGGTGTCTCTTTGGGAAGCATTATGTTTAGGAGGCATGAGCTGCAAAAGCGTAACGCACGAATTAGAAGAGAGTTTCATAGTAAAACTCTATCGCACGAACTCAGAATATCAAAGAAGTGTAACTATTCCTAATGTCCTATAGCCTCCTGTTTATGAAGTGTGGTACACAACACATATATAAAAAAACTCTACTAGATACAACTTCATAGACTCCCTAGGATTCTTGAATACTGTGCTCTGATACCAAGTTTGTCACGCCCCGGGAGGGTACCCTAGTTGTGGTCGGCACCCAGAGACTATTGCTAGTCCCCAAGTGAACCACTCGATCTAAGGACAGTCAATCAACATCAAGTATCAGGGAATAAAAAGATAAAATAAGTGAACTACATCAATCAGTCTACATCAATAAGGAGGGCCAATGGCCAATAGTAAGCAAATGTAAATGTTAAGTCAACTCAAAAGGGGAAAATACCTCAACATCAAACCTCAAATCATGTCTATGAAGCTTCTAATCAACTAGACAGTCTAAGAGAGTACCATGATAGGCAATGGCTACCCAACACAATAAATAAAATAACAGGTAAGGAAAAAGGGCTCCTTCGAATAGCAAGGAGCGCTCACCAATGACTGAATATTAGAATCTCCAAACCTCAACGATGTGTTTGCCGAAGTCCTCTACCTCATGTATCTGCAACATGAAATGATGCAGCATCGAGTGGCGTCAGTACGTGGAATGAACGGTATGTAAGATGGTTGAATAGAGCAATACAAATAGAATAGTATAGGGATAATATCAACTCAACGTCGTACTCCGCAGAATGTCAAATGTCTATCTAAAGCAAGAAAAAAGAGGAGACAAATGACCCATCAATATCTCATCAATACATCATCAATATCTCAGACTCATCTCAAGAAAACTGAACTCAACTCAACTCGAAGGACTCATGCCCGTCTAGGACAAGGGCAAAGGGTAGATAATAAAACATCAACATCCATCAAGACTTATACCATCACATCAATATTAGAGTTCTATCAGTATGGAACCTAGCTTGGAATTTCTCTAACCGACAACCATCACCTATGAGCTGGTGATGTAACGACGAAGAGATGTCATTGCCATATCCATCCAGTACCCTGCCCGAGGTAAAGAATATCATAATCAGTGTGGATCCACAAGAAATAACATCAGTCCTCTTTTGGAATAAAGAAAACATCCAGATTACGGTCCGATCCGCTTCTATGCAGGCCATGTAGTTAATGAGTTCGAGTGGGACTCACTCTCACCCATTTCGATGCTCAATACTCCCAGAAAACAAAATGCTCATAAAAAATCATCATCAAGATTTCTCATCATCGGTCCCATAGGGACATAGTAGATCAACATCAACTTGAATCATCAATATCAACATCATGAACTTAAAACATTCTTTTTGAATTTAGTTTAACGTTTTCAAGACTCATCAACATCATTCTCATCAACATCATCATCAAGAGTCTCAACAATTTGTATGACAATTACAACATCACAAATATCATCATCTTCAAGGCTCTAGACTCATCCCCTAAGTTTATTCTGGCATTCTTTGCTCTAGACTCATTCCCTAAGTTCATTCTTGCATTCTTTAGTAAAATAGACATAGAATTTTGTAAAATCATTCATCAAATTAACTTATTTCGTAAATCAGTTTATGATAATCATTAATTTAAGAAAACTACATGACTAAGAAGAATCTCAATTGAATACTCAAGGATTTTCACATATAACTCATCATCTTCAATCATAGACTCAATTTATTCAAAGGGGGCACATGGGAGAACAATCACATGCTTTCAGTTAGCCTTACATACCTGGGATGATTACTAACAACACAAATCCCTTGAAACTTCTTCTTGACTCTTCAACTTCAACTCTCCTCAAGCCCTAACTTGATGATTTTGCTAGGAAGGGGATTGTAAAATGGGTTTGGAACCCTTTTTTTCATGAAAACGACATATATTAGTCGTATATGGGTTTTAGAAGATGTTAGGAATGGACCAGAATGCCCCTCGAATTTTTAGAAATTTTCTAGCCGCGAAATAACCCAGTTCGCGACATGGACTAGTCGCGAACAGTTCATTTTTGACAAAAACTTTTCCGAACAAGTTTTCTCAATCCCATCGAAAAATTATGGAAAAACATACGTTATCCTCTACTATGGGTCTGCGACGCGGCTCTGTCGTGGATCCTCATTGTTTTGCGTCTCGAAACAAAAATTATCTTTTGACTCGATCGCTCTGAAAATCGACCGAGGCCTTTTCCCCACTCACTTTTTTGTGTTGATCACAAATCCGACCTCAGAAAATGCATCATGCGCACCTCTCTCTTCTAGGAGTATTTTGGTAATTTTATTGGGTGTTACAAGCAATTTTTAGTGTTCTTCACTAAAAATCTTCGAATCGAGTTTTCTAATCCCATAGAAAATTTTGGGACCACACCCAAGTGTAAATCTGCAGCAGGTCCACGTCGCAGGCCTATCTCACACTTATTTTGGAATTACGTTTCACATTGAAAAATTATCTTTTGATCACGTTGCTCTAAAAATCAACCGAGACCACTTTCTAACACAATTTTTCATGCTGGTTAAATTTCCAACCTCAGAATTGCCATCGGAGTTTGAAAAGACACGTTATACAAGTGTCTCTCATCTATGGGTATTTTGAAAATTTTACCAGGTGTTATAGACCACTCATTGGATGGAACTCCATCACGTAGCATGCGGCATCAATTAACATAAATGGCCTACATGAATCCACTAGTCGAGCCTACAAGGGCTCCTATGGTGGAACATAGTTAATGAGGCAAAGGGTCACTTCTAAGGTTCCTTTATGAAACCCATCTCAATGCCTCATTTGTTTCTAAGTCATCCCACAGAATACTTTAAAATATATACTTAGT